>JAVJIF010009845.1:0-86721 GCA_038442645.1 Agave tequilana
AAGTTATGTAGCACTGGCAGAAGCACAGGGTCATTTGAAGATTGGGACTCTTCAACGGCGTACGCAGCCGCGCCCAGTACCGCCTGCAGTAAAGAATCGCCAGGCACGGGCCCCGTCAATAAGACTCCCCATGAGGCAAATCAGGATTGGGGTTGCCCACATACAGCTGGTCGTACCCAAAAACTGTCGAGCAAACCGTCTGGGGACATAAGTTCCAAATAGCAGGTCTCCCGCTTCTGTACAATAAGTGTGAGGGCCGGATGCGGGACTGCCACTCAAAAACTCCCCGGCTCAGGAAGACGCCCTTCCCCGCATCTCGGAACTCCTCGTCGTATCCTGCACCCTGAATACGGGGAAAAAAGCGGAAGAGACTGTAAAAGTCATATCGACGCACCAATTACGGGCCTCAGCCACGTATTTCTTCAGCCACGAACGCCCTTCGAATCGGCGGAGGAGCGCCATTCGAACACCTTGCAGACGGTCCTCTCCAGCTCCAATCAGTGAAGGACAATGTAAGGCGAAACACGCCATCAGATAGGTGTAGGGCAGACCTATCCTAGGATGGGTCGCACAAGGCAAAATGACTCCCTTTCCACGCTCGTCGTCGGCGGCCTGCAAAAAGCCTCCGTTAATGCACGAAGGCCTCTTTGAATGCAGCACACCATGGCGGGAGAAGACCCAGACGGCGACCATGGACCAAACGAACGGCGGGAAGCAAAACATTTGGATGAACTATGTCACCCGAAGAAGATGGTACTACGCATTTCTTCAGCCAGACGGTTAAGAAACCGGCCAGCAGCGCCTCCCGAGACATAGGCTGACGAGCCTGATGATGGAAGCTCCGAAGGAACATCACCCTTCTCATAGGGACCATCGTCTTCAGTTATGACAAGGTCCCTTGAAGGTGCATCTGCATTCGTTCAAAGATATCCCCATCAGCAACTCTGCAATGTGCTGCTTCAGGAGCATTCCTCATATCGGGAACAAGTAATTCCCCCAGCTCTTCAAGCTACAGGAAGTGCCTTGCTACCACCATGGATGCCGGAACAAATGTGCAAGTGGCACATTAACTCTCGATAAGTCTCGAATAAGGCAGGCTCCTGCTTCTCCAGAAGAGCCAACTCCGCCTCGCACGAGAAAGTATTCTTTATAAGGGAGAGACCCGAAGGGCAAAGCAGAGATTTCCACATCTCATGCAGGGCATGCCCAACTCGCCAACAGGGGTAAAGAAAGTCCTTGAAGCTGGGCAATATAATTCAAAGATGGCGTAAAAACACGCCACATTCATCTCAATGTCGTGGCAGGTCGCCCTGACGGCCTCATAGAGGTTCGCCTCCCAAATCCTCCTCGAAATGAGCAAGGATGTAGGTAGTCAAATCCACCCACCACGTCTTCGGAGGGGTGAATCCAGCCTGGGGTCCTGAAGTCAGTGGGCGGATAGTTTCCATTGACTTTGAAGAATTGATTGCCAAAGGTCAGCGCCATTGCGGGATTTTCTTACTGGATCTCTCGCGACACATTCCCAGGATGTTAACCATTATGCAACAAGGAGGCCCCGCTCTTGCATAACCAGGAGACTGAAGTGTCAATCTCCCTATATGGACGGAGTCGGTATTCGGCTCACATCCCATGCCATCTTCCGAGCCTGCGTCACACACTGGAAGGAAGATAAAGAAAAATGTCGTCTGTTGGATGGAAGGTAAAACTTCTCATCACCCAACTGGAAGATCCATTGCCCGCTCTTCGCCTGTAGTTGGTGATCAGGATCTGGCGCGGCATCCCCAAACATGAAGTCAGGCTTCTTATAAGTCCGACGGTCAACATCTTCAAGAGGAGCCGTGGTTAGAATACTCCTCGTGGTGTGATGGTCACTACGTGAATAAGCGTGTCTCGAACAAGAGAGCTCTGCTCACTAAACAGAGAAGCTTGCCTTGAAATTGCAAGTGATATCGCCATCAACTCCGCTGGTATCCAAACAGATTGTTCAAGGGACCGGGAATGTAGTGCACTGCAAGAACAAAACGAACTATGATTAGTTCACCAGCCAAGCGAACATGAAGACATAAATTCACCAAGGCATAGTCTCTCCCGGTGAGCAAAGCCAGCAAGACGATAGCTCAACAAAGCTTAATCTCGCGGACAAGTCTGCATTTTGCAGAAAATGCCCAAGTATTAACTTCGCTAAGCAGAAAGTGGTATAGCCTAAGGGGCTGACGTCATCAAAAGGGCATTATGATCAAAAAAACCGTTCTTGACGGCCATGATCGAAGGGACAGACCCGTATCCTGTTCCTCAACAGGACGAAGACAGCCTAAGCAATAGCTTCGTACGGAAGTTTAGACAAGAACTGTTCAGTTCTAGTTCCCCGTCCAAGAAAATAAGGGAAATTCAGGGAAAGGATTCCCTAATAAAAACAGGTCATGTTCGATCGTTCTGATAGCCAAATATCAGCTTTAAAAGAGAGACCGCAGTCTCTGATCAGAAGGGAAAGTCCCTTACTGGCGACTGGTCGCTCGATGACCGGAGGAGGAGAAGGACCCTCGTTGCAGAAGTTGCCACTTCTTTCCCCGCTCGTCTTTGGGCGCCATTGAAGAGCTGCGAAAGTTCTCAAAGCTTTCTGAATAAAAAAGGAAAGGAAAGAGGAGGAAGAAGAATCAAAAGTTCTTTGGAGAAAAAGATCTGTTCTTTCTCAGCCCGATCGGGCTTTTATAGGCCAATCAGCGCCTGAAACGATACCTCGAAAAGGGCACGGGCCGCCGTTTCAATTTGAAACGTTGCTTAAAGCGCCTTCCCGAGAAGCGCTGACTCAGCCACTAAGGTTAACCTCGCTAATGAGTCAAAGTGCGGACTTCGCACAAGTTCATCAAGAACTTCGCCAAAAAGATGACTCAGCCACTAAAGGCACAGTTCGCCGATATGCCAGCATCGTGCGAAGCTCATTCAATAAGGATCCTGTCCTTAACTCTGCACAAAGTTTAGCCCCGCTATGGCCAAATTTTCAATGAAGGCAGGCAAAAATCAGATGAGCAGAAAATGAACTTTCATTGATTTAAGAGGAAAGGTACATTGATACTACATCAAAGTTGTATTTCATACAACAGATTCAGTTGCTCAACAGGATCATTTACGCAAAAGGCATACAAGTGGTTTTATCTGCTCCCAAACCAGACCAACTGGACACGAAAGGCCTTCCTCCTGCACAAGGCCGTAATCCTTCGCTTAATGGCAGATTTTGCTACCAGGAAGCTGGATCAACTTTGATGAAAATTGGCAATGAACTTATCGCTGCCAACACGATAGATCACCTATAATGGGAATTGGCATGATGCCAGTGATCTCACAGGTGTGACGTCCGCTTTCCCGAAGCGGATCATCTCCGACGAAGCGGCTACCAGCCTCACCTCAGAACGAATCATCTCGGATAAGAGGCTGCCAACAGCCTCTGGGACACACATCAGCTGCCCCAAGTTGTTCCTCCTGCTTAAAAGTAAACTTCAACCGGGGAAGCATAAGCAATTTTCGGTCTCTTTCATCAAGACACAAGATCGGCGAGCATAGCTCACTGCAATGCAAAATTGGAGCAAGTTAGTAGTTAAACACAGAAGACACTTGCAAAAGCGCTAAAGCCGAATTCTTTGGGGCAAGGCAATCCGATTTCAGTTAAAGCAGAGGATAAGCCTCGCTCGCACAGCAGTGATGGGCTAGCTCAGCAAACGTCAAGTCCTAGCCTCGCCTATATGGCTAAGCCGACTGATCCTATGGGACACAGTCTTAGCCTCACCTATATGGCAAGACTGGCTCAACCTTGAAGATACCAGGTCCCAAATTCTGCCTATGTAGCGGACTTAACATACAATGATCTTTCTGTGATCAAGTCAGAATGATAGCTTCGTTGGGGAAGCTATGTCAAAATCCTTCTCTGCAGACCAGTCAATTGCAAGATGAAGAGTAAGGGAAACTAATCCCTGAAGCAGCTGTTTAAAGCTGAATTAAGGGAGATGAATTCCCTAAAATCGGTGAAGTCGTTGAATGATCAAGACTTACCGGTCCTTGGCCGGATAATAACCAGAGTGGGCATTCCCGCTACTTCAGAGATCTGAGATCTCTCTCACCAAGAGAAGAGGAGAAGAGCAGATCACTTCTCTTCAGAGGACCTCAAGTGTCCTATTTATAGGCCCCATGGCCTGAGCGCTGCCGCCTCAAGCGTGGAAGCACGAGCGCATTTAAGGCATTTACTGCGCCTTGAGAAAAGGGATGGCTTCCCTTGAAACCATGCAAAGGGAGAAACGTTCTCCCTCATAAAGGCACTTATTGCGCCTTGAAGAAAGGGAATATCCTCCCTGGAAATGTGTGAATCGGAGAATATCTCCCTCGATCAGCACGAAGAAAGAGTAATCCTCCTCGTAATTGGCCCACGGCAGTTGGTCTCGGGAAAGCGACAAACGCTCCAGGGCGAACGTACCTCCAGAAGCCCAGATGCGGAGCTACCCGCACGCGAAGCTACTCAGAGTTACGAACCTCTGTACAATTCTTCAGCGAATCTATGCCCAAAGCAGGATTGAAAGCGAAGCTGAACTCAACCATTATGGCGACGTTCATTCTCCACCGATCAAAGCAGTTCAAAGTATTTAGAAGTCTGAGCCATTGCAGACTTTCGAAAACTTGAAGGGGGTCTTGTTGACACTTAAAAAGACAAGATTCTTATTGGTCCGAACAATGTCTAAACTTGTTGACATTTATAAAAGACAAGTGACAGACGAGCTGAAGACCAGTTTTCACCCATCTCCGAGGGACAAGGAAGCAGCTTGGACTCCACTGATCCAGCAAGCAGACAGTGAACCCGGATTGTTTCTAAACAGACCTCAGCAGGTCTAAGGTGCTAATACTTAGCATCGCATGAGCCCAAAGGGATAGCCTCGCTTGAGAGGCTAATATCACTCGACTTCGCCTCGAAGCCATTCGAAGCCTCGCCAGGAAGCTAACTCGCAACTTCGCCACAGAGGACTTCCAGCTCCGCCAAGGGTTCTTTCGGACTTCACCAGAAGCTGCCTCTAGCTCCGCTACGAGCTCAATGCGGGCAGCTCCGCCATTGGTCTGCTATGGTCAACCTTTGACCAATCAAATCTCCAGATGAGATCGGATCCAATCAGATCAAATCCAATTAAGATCAAATCAGAGATCAAATTTGGCAGTTGATTGCCACAATCTCTTGATTCTCCTAAAACGAGTAAGAAGATCAGGGGAAATCCTCCAACGATATGGAAAGGATCAAGAAGATCAACCGACCTGCCAATTCTAGCTTCGCAGAAGCTGATCTTAGCCTCGCAGCAAGGCTACTTTCCGGATTCAAACAGATTCGATTCAATCTATTTCTATATTCAAGGGACGATTATACCCTTGCTCTCCATATAAATAGCCCACCAGGGGCACAAGGAGGACAGACCGACAAGGCCAGGCACATACACAAGAGGACTCCACAAGCAGAGGCTCTTCACAACGCACCGTGCGCTCTCGAATTCAGAGATCTTTTAGAGAATTGCTTTCTCTATCCAGGGTGTTGATACCCTAACATCGTCCTTCTTCTCAAAGGAATCTCCGGAACCAGGCGAGAAGGAATTCCTAATTGAAGGTGATTTTGAGAAGCAGCAAGAGGGTTCTACCAACCTTCTATTCTCTGATTCCCGGAACCAGGCGAGAAGGGAATCTCATCGCTCGCATCGTCAAGGGACAAAGTGGTCGCGCGTGACAGATCCTATCGGCACATTTCTTCAGAATCTCTGAGGAGATCTACTTGTAATCTTTTTAAGAATACTTATAATTTAGCTCCTCAAACTCTTTTTGTAAGTTTTCCCCTTTTGTAAATATTAATGGAAAACACCGGCGGTGGGCGCGACGCCGGCGGGGCTGGCCGCCGCCAGCCCCGGCCCCCTTTCTCTCCTTTCCTCTCTCTCTCTCTTCTCTCTCACTTCCTCTCTCTCCCTCACTCCACTGCTCTCTCTCTCTCTGGTGGATACCGGCGGCACGCGGAGGCCGGCCGGGCGCCGGCGACGTGGGAGGTTGGGCGCCGGCGGCGCGGGAGGCCGGTCAGGCACCGGTGGCGGGGGGCACCAGCCCCCACCCTCTCTTCCCCTTCCTCTCTCTCTGTCTCGGTGGGGACCCCCGGCGGCCTTGGCGCCGGAGCAGCGCCGGCGCCGGGGGGCAGCGGCGCCGGCGAGGTGGCCGCGCCGGGCGGCGGGCGCGCGCGGGCGGCGCGGCAGCAGCAGCACACGCTGTTGCTGCTGTTGCTCTCTGGGTGAAAAACCCAATTGGGTTCGGGTTTGGGTTTAACTAAAACCCGACCCGTTTGCACTTCAACCCGGCCCAATAAAGGTACATTTTCAGAAACACCCCTGTTATTATTTCTTAATTGCATTTCAATAGTTTTATTACATATTTAACCCCATTTTATTCCTTTTCATCTCGGACGATATAGAGAGCATCCGGACTCCGATTTGGGCGATTCTGGATCTGTTGCGATCGTGGGAAAGAGAGCTACCTCCCATGACTAGTTTGTGAGTGTTTTTCTTTTATAAATTATATGTTTAGAAATCTTGATTTGTTGCCTTCTTGAATAAAACTTAATTATTAATAAAATGTAATTGTTGGTAAAGCTCTATAAGTAAATTTTACATAATGTAAACATTATCAGAAAGCATTATTAGCAGTCGTTGACACTCGAGTAGATGCTATGACCCCAGACGCTCCCCATAGTGCTCAAACCATGACTTGGATATCTGATCACACGGGACACCGTTATTATATATATATGGATCACCGTTACACAAATCCTCTTACACGCAACACTATATCCCCCCGGTACATAGAGACACCACTTCACTAGACATTGTCACCTCATTACTGCTACATGTATCTTGTTACTATGCCATGGGGGAACTCCGTCCCACAGACATTCGGATGCACTGAACACAATAGACACTGTTATTTCATGATGTTTCATATACGTGTCTCACTCTTACAGCGAGACTAAGATTCACGACACTATTACTGCATGATTGTGAACTATTGATATACTGATACACTAGTACACTTCCATCCTGTGCACAGTTACTTCATGTTCTTACACTACTGTTCTATAGACGCACCGGTATACATGCATTGATTGTCTTTGTATTCCTGTTACATGATCATGGCTTTATTCCTGTTACATGGATCATGGATCATGGATTTAGTCCTATTGCATAGATCATGGTTATATGATTGCTACATGGATATGCATGTATTCTCGTTACATGATGATTTTCTGTTACTGGACATGAGAGCTGTTGATACGCGATATGTGGAATTCCACATCTATTGTTCCCGTTTCCCGTTATATTATTCCCGTTATATTTCCCGTTTCCCGTTATATTGTTCTATGCTATCAACAGAGCTCAGGTCCAGTTATCATGTTACCCGTATCATGTACTGTATTTGTTCTTGTTACATTGTATACTTGACATATCAGATCATAAAACTAACTTGGGTATGGGGGAGACTTGACGGTTGATTAGATCATATCGGGTGGATGTCTGGATCCATTGTTTGTCCCACTGCAGGGGACGGGGTAGTTGCTGGCTACCGTCTGTTACTCATGAGCATCCCGTTATTGTTTTAGCTCATTGAGATTCCCGTTACATGTTACAGCCCTAGTGGGCTGGTCCTGGTCTCAGCAGCCAGGGTCTGATAAGGCCGTTGTCCCGGGTATGCACGAGATACACCCACCCGATAAGAGCTCCTCGACCATGGGTTTCCAATTAACATAATAAAACAGTATACACAATAGTGATGTCGGGAACACTTGTTATTTGGTCACACTCTCGTTTGGATAATGGTACCCGTAGGCCATGTCCGGATGGGTTCGACTGGAGTGCGGGCTCCAGTATGAACTGCCAGTGGTATGGGACACTGGAAGAGATTGATTAAAATAACATGCGGTACTGATTGTTACTATTGTCTAACTGACCTGACTTTGACATGACTTGCCTGATACATGCCCAAGGCCGCCGGGGGTCCCCACCGAGAGAGAGAGAGGAAGGGGAAGAGTGGGTGGGGCTGGTGCCCCACCACCAGCGCCACCGGCGCCTGACCGGCCTCTCGCGCCGCCGACGGCCGACCTCCCACGTCGCCGGCGCCGGCCGGCCTCCGGCGTGCCGCCGGTATCCACCAGAGAGAGAGCAGTGGAGTGAGGGAGAGAGAGGAAGTGAGAGAGAAGAAAGAGAGAGAGAGGAAAGGGAGAGAAAGGGGGCCGGGGCTGGCGGCGGCCAGCCCCGCCGGCGTCGCGCCACCGCCGGCGGCTCCGCCCCCCCGGCGTGCGGAGAGAGAGGGAGAGAAGAGAGGGAGTGGGTCTTTAAAGAGTGGAGTGGGTAGTGGGGAGGGGAAACGGTGGGAGAAATTTCCAGAGAGGAGAGGAGAGACGAGAGAAGGAGATGAACAAGAAAACGATAAAATAAAATAATATTTTATTATTATAATATGGCCCAATATTTGACCAGCTCCGAACAGTGCCAAAAAATTACAGAAAATAGAGATATTATCCTGAGATGTAAGATGAAGACGGTGCAGGAATTCAATACGGTTTGCAAATTAAAAATCCTGGAAGATGACGCCGGTACGGGCGACACTGGTTTGGTCCGAGTTTTCGATAAATTCTGAAAAATTCCCAAAAAATACCCTAACATAGATAATACGATTTTAAGACATATGGTGAAAGCGAATTCTCAAAATATAACTCCGTTTGTGACTTAAAAATCGTAGAGCCGATTATCTGTATCGGTGGACACCGACTACGGAGATTTCCAAATAATCCAGAAAATTCCAGAAAATCCTGAAAAATCTAAAATATTAGAAAATGATTTTGAAATTGAAATCAGCTAAATCGGACTACCACGGAGGTCAAATCAATTTTGTACGTTGTATCGCCTACGGATACTGTGATACGTACACCAGGGATCAGGGGGTTACAGATGGTGGGGGAATGGGACTTGCTTGCTACTGTGTTTGCAGCAGCCATGCTGCAGCAGAGGAGTGGGTCGGCAGTGGGGTGGTTGGGTGTGCAGGGCACGGTGGAGAAAGAGAGAAGAAGAAAAGAAAGAAAAGAACAAAAGGGGAAAAGAAAAATAAGAAAAGGAAAAAATAAGTAAAATTTATAAATAAAATATATTATTAAATAATATAATTATTAGAATATCTTGAGAGTACAAAGTATAGGAGTAGAGAAGGAAAAAGCAAGAAAAGAAAACGTCAGTAAATAATATTATTATTTTAATAGGGAGAAAATTCGACTATTTCAGAAACGTTCCAAAAAATTCTCAAAATAGAAAATATTATTTAAGATACTCGGTGAAATCAGATTCGAGAAATTCAATATAGTTTTCAAATTAAAAATCTGGAATCTTCCGGCAATACCGGCCGACACCGAATCGGTGAAATTTTGATAAACTTAGAAAAAATTCCAAAAAATATTTTTAGATAGAAAATGAAATTCTAAGAAGTACCGTGAAAGCCGTTTTGAAAATCAATCTCATTTGAAAATATAAAATCTGGGAATCAGTCAGCGATGCCGACCGATACCGGTTTTGAGATTTACAGAAAAATTCTGAAAAATTCTAGAAAATCATGAAAAATCTAAAATATTAGAAAATAGTGTCTGAAACTAAAATCGGTCAAATTGGACTTCTAAAAAGTCAAATCGGGCAGCAGGCTAGTATCGGGTTCTTGGTTCGGGTCAGGGCTTACTCTAGATCTGAGAATTCAGATCCGATACACAATAACATAAGTTATCACAACTCACGAACACATGCAGGAAGAAAATTGAGCAATACGGTCGAAAAAATTTGGGACATGTATCTGGGTACGTATCCCGGAACAGGGTGCTACAATTTACCCACCTAACAAAAATTTCGTCCTCGAAATTTCTATAAGAAAGAGATGAACATGGAATAAAGAATTGATAAGACAAGAGATGAAAATTAAGAGAATACTACCACTCAAGGCTCGAACAGATGCGGGTAACGGTCACGAATGACGTCTTCCTGCTCCCAAGTCGCTTCTCCCGGACTATGTCTGTTCCATGAAACTTGCACCAACAGGATGGTCTGATTCTTCAGGGTCTTGACACTTCTGTCCATAATAGCCATTGGTTGCTCAATATATGACAAATCCGACTGCAACTCCAACTCTGAATAATCCAATACATGGCTCATCCCTGATGTATCTTCTCAGCTGTGACACATG
Organism: Agave tequilana; assembly: GCA_038442645.1. NCBI lineage: Eukaryota > Viridiplantae > Streptophyta > Magnoliopsida > Asparagales > Asparagaceae > Agave > Agave tequilana. The sequence continues at coordinate 10,273 of JAVJIF010009845.1, forward strand.
GAACACATTGTGCACTCCTTCCAGTGATGGAGGCAGTGCCAATCTGTAGGCCACTTCTCCCACTCGCTCCAATATCTCAAACGGGCCTATGTACCTCGGACTCAGCTTCCCACGTGCACCAAATTGATCACTCCCTTGGTCGGAGATATCTTCAGAAACACATGCTCTCCCACCTGAAACTCCAGCGGGCTTCTATTGGAAACTGCCCAACTCTTCTGTCTGTCCTGTGCCGCACGAAGGTGCTCTTGGATGGTCCTGACCTTGTCCACTGCCTGTACTATCACATCCGGTCCCAAATGCCTTCTCTCACCAACTTCGTCCCAACACAATGGTGATCTGCATCTCCTGCGTATAAGGCTTCAAACGGAGCCATCTTGATGCTCGCCTGATAGCTGTTATTGTAGGAAAACTCTGCCAAACGTAGATGGTCTTCCCACGATCCCTTGAAGTCTATCATACAAGCCCTCAACATGTCTTCTAGGATCTGAATGGTCCGTTCGGACTGCCCGTCTGTCTCTGGATGATTAGATGTGCTAAACTTCAGACGGGTCCCCAAACTCTCTTTAAGGCTCCCAGAAGCGAGATCTGAATCTCGTGTCTCTGTCCAACACGATACTAGCAGGAACTTCATGCAGTCGAACATGAAAGTACACCTAGAGGGGGGGTGAATAGGTGAAAGTGCTAATCTAGTGAACTTAATGCAAACTAAGTGCGCTAAATGCGGAAGCTAATGCAAGTATTGCACAACCTAATACAATTCAACAAGTGTAGCCGAATTCCCCTTGCGAGGCTCTGGACTAACTCCTCTTGATTCCCCTTGAAATGGGTTGAGGTGCTATGTGAAGCTCTTGTTGGATGAGTATAAGTTAGGCACACACACAAAAGCAATCCAAGCAATCAAGGATATAGCAATACAATGCACACAATTAAGCCAAGCAAGTATAGATGAATTGCAATAGAAATATATGCAAGGCAATATGAAACAATGCTCAAAACACAAGCAAGTATATATGATGATATGAATGGATGATGCTTGCACAAATGTAAAAAAAGTAGAGTTGAGAGAAATTGGATCAAACGCAAAGACCAAGATGTGTTTCGAGGTTCGAGCCCCTAGCTCTACATCCCGCCTACACCACCGTGTAGGATTTCTAATCCACTATAGGAGCCCCTAACTCCTCTCTCAACTTACAATGCCACCGAGGCAATACAACACACAATCCACCTCTACCGAAGAGGGATACGGCCCGTAGCCAACCACAACAAATGCCTCTCCTAAGAGGCTCACAAACCAATCACCCGATCACCTCTACCGAAGAGGGATTCACAAATAAAAGGGTGTTACAAACAAGTGGTTCCAAAACCACAAACTCTCTTTTCTTTCTCTTTCTTTCTTTTCCACAAAAACAAAGATCCTAATAGTTTAGGATAGAAGATAGCTCAAGTGTGGAAACTAGGTTGTTGGAAAACAAGCAACAAAGAAAAACACTTGGGAAATTTCTTGTAAAAGATAGAGAATGAATGCCAATACAAAAATCCCAAATTCCAATTTCTTTTTTTCAAAACCCAAATCAATAAAGATGAGAAGTTAAAAGCACTAAAACTCTTTTAAAACTCTTTAAACTCTGCTGAAAAACCAGAAATTTTTCTCTTAAAAACCTTAGCCAAAATCCCAAATGAATAGGGATATATAGGCCAAACCAGAAAACTAGCCGTTAGGCTGATGTGGCAATTCTGACAGCCACCGGTCGACCGGCCCGGTCGACCGGCAACGGTCGAAAATATGACCGTTGGGGCTTCGGTCGACTGCCAGTCGACCGACCAACAAGGAGGAAACACAGTTTCCTTCTATCGGTCGACCGACCCAGTCGACCGAAAAGATACAGAGAGCAGACTCTCTATATCGGCGACTGGGTCCGTGACCCGGTCGACCGACGGACATGCACAGCCTGTGCATATCCGGACACAGCAGCCGGTCGACTGTCCCGGTCGACGGTCTGCCTGAAATACAGTTTTTCTGGGCAGATTTTTGAGATAGAAAATTTGTAAAAAACTCTTTATCTTTTCTGAAAATTCTATAAAAATTGTTTTGTCATTTTATATTGAAACATAAACCTGTGATAAAAATTTCAAGACAATATATCAACATATCAATTCATTTTTGTGTCTTGCAAATTTTATCAAAAATAAAACTTGTATTTTTAAACTAGATTTTTCCAAAACATGAATAGGAATGTCAAAATAAGTTTGTCTATAAGTTAAGCATGTATGTATAACTAGAAAACATCTACTATACATATAAATCATGAAACTTGTTTTGATCCAACTATTCTAAAATCACACATTAAAACATAAAACGTGTGTGTTGTGCACTTGAGCATATCAACTAAACTAAGCTTTACAAATGGATCTAAAACACACTAAACTAAACTAGGATACCTAAGTCTTCTCTTGATGATCTCCATCTTCAAGTAGACTTGCTCCCAAACGCGATCCACCGAGTGCAAAGGTATGATCTTTAAGCTTTGGCACCGGAATCACCATGATAAGCTTCCAAAACCTTGTTGAAGCTAATCACCAACACTAATATCCTGCTAATGATCTGAAACTTAGAAACACAAGAATATTAGTAAATATAACTACATGAGTTGATCATCATCAAAACTAGAGTGGAAGGCCATTGGGCCAACAATCTCCCCCTTTTGATGATGACAAAACTCATGGAGTTATATATGCATGGATTAAAGTTAAGCTTCAAAGAAGCTCCCCCTTAACTCATGCATAAAAAATATAAACAATATAAACATGTTATAGCTCTAGATACCAATGAAGTAAGACAAACTCTAAGCTCTAGATACCAATAACATAAACAACACATTCTTAATAAAACTTATTAAAACAAATACATGCATATAAAAGCCAAATTCTTCTCCCCTTTTTGTCAATCATCAATAAAGGGTAAATTATAAAAACAAATTATTCTCCCCCTTTTTGTTCTAAATCAAGAACCAATAAAGGGTTAAACATCAAAACATGATATCAATTAAAAATATGTCAATGAAGTGCATCTAGATACCAATAGAAATTCAACATGGATCAATAAATCGTATGTGAGATAGACATTCATGAAGAGGAAGACGTTAAGTTAGCTTCCCTACATATATGAATTACATGAAGAAAGGAAGACACGCCCTAATTCACATAACACACAAATACGTAATGCATAAAAAGAGATGTGAAGCTCTCCTTACACACGTGTATCTCATAAAGAAGAGTTGTCAAGCTCCTCAATATAGGATACACTCAACATGAATCTATACACATATAGGCAATGTAAGTCAAAACTATTGAAACTTTCATAAAAACAAAATTTTGGAATACCAATAAAAATATCAACATAAACATCTTGACATCATTAAGAGAAATATGTTCTTTTAAACACCTGATACCAATTTGAAAACTTTTGAGATCAATAATGTTAAAATATAGTTTCAATTTTAACATAAAGCAAGGGAGTGAGAGTCAAATCCAATTGAAAAGACAACATCAAATTTTCTCCCCCTTTATGAAATACCAACTAAAATAATGCATAGTCTTGATACCAATTTAAAGTAATCAATTAAACACAATTGAAACTCAAGCACTAGCATAAACAAAATATATGTATGAAAATTAGATACGATTGACATTGATATTCTTGAAAGAGTAAGCATACATATACAAAACTTATATGAGTATACAAGAAGATCAAAATTGACACCAATGAAAGAGTTCAATGATACCAATTGAAATAACAAGCATGGTATATCTCATATTACAAAGAAGAATTCGAACTAGTAAAAATGGAAAGTTTTGTAAACTAGTACGAAATCCTTCAAGCAAGGAATAAAACAAGATTATTTTTCATAGAAATGAAAATCACATAATAATCATTCACTCTAATCAATAAAGCACAACTCATGAGAAACAAAACATGAATAAGGTAGTAATTACGAGTGTATAACTAACATGTGAAAATCAATTATGAAAAATATTTCATTAAGCTCTTTTAATTCCTTTAAACAATAATACTTATCTAAAACAAAAGATCATAGAACTACTTAATCTTCAAGGCATATGTATGTCTAGTATAAACTAAGGTATACATACATATCCAAAATACAAACGAGTCCACAAAGCACAAGTATATGCATGAAGGCACGTGGCTCAAAAAGGAATGTATATGTATAGGATTAGTTTGAACTAGATGGACATATACATGAAGTAAAACTTAAATATGAAAACACGAAAAACCAATTTTCATTAACTAATTTCATTTCAAGGTATATGTATAAATTGTCAACACAATAAGTATACATACATATCCTAAACACAATTGAGTCCATATATAAGGATTTGCATGAAGGGCAAAAGACTCAAGGATTATACATGTATATCTTAATGTTTTGGCAAAATAAACATATACACGAAATTTAACATCATATAAATTAAAAAATATGAATACAAGTCTAAAATATATGAATCATTAAAACTAGACTATACTCATACAACTAATGGGAACAAATAAGCATTCAACCCAATCATATATAGATTTATTTGTGTCCCACTATATGTATAGGTATATAACTAGTCTTAATGAAGACTAATACTTAAACAAGTAATCAAATCATTAAGCACAAGACAAACACGAATATCATTTTGTTAAAACAAAACACATAAATTCATCAAAATTCTTTTATTTGTGAACCAACTTCTAGGTATATGTATGATCCATCCAAATCTAACAATATGCATACATATCCCAACCATAAACGAGTCTATAAAAATATTTGCATTGAAGGCAAAAGACTCATGGGTTATACATGTATATTTATTAGGTTTGAATTTAAAATACATATACATGAAGTAGAATCATAAAAATAGGTATGACAAGTATAAATAAAGGAATCATCAAAACTAGCCTATACTTGTGCACATAGTGGGTACAAATGAGCATGAAGGGCAAAACATATATAAGTCAATTTGTTCTCACTAAGTGTACATGTATACATGCAAGTTTTGATAAAATCTACATTTAAACATGTATATACCACATGAAGCACAAAACACATATAAAACAACATGATACAACTAAAACATGAAACAAACGTTCATATGATCAATATGTATATGCATATGCATTAGATCTAGGATATACATATTAGATCAAAAGTGAGATCACACAAATATAAATCTATATTGAGCATGGTGTCTCTAAACAACTAAGCATGTATATCACTAATCTAATGAACATGATATAACATAGTGAACATTAAACAATGACATGCTATAAAACAAATGATATGAACATGTAAACAATAATAAGGAGTTAGGAATTGTTACCAAAGCCTTAGAAGGCAACTTTCCTTGTCTCCAAAACATGGTGGTCCTTTCCACCAAATCTTCTCCCTTGAAAGTGATGCATCCAAAAGTATTCTTTAAGCATGGAACACATCCACTCCAAGGTGCCAACACTCTCACGTCATGTGAGAGCCCTCACCTACATCAAAAATTGGAGGGTGGTCTTGGTACCCATTGTCTTTTGGGTCCATGGGGGTTAGTCCTTCTCTAACCCAAACATATTTTCTTTGCTAAATTTGGAGTATTTAATCTATCATAGCAAAATTTAGCAAGATGCCTTTTCGACCACAATGTGTACAAGGACACATGAGCATACATAGTGTTAGGATGGTGTGTACAGTGAGCAGTCTAGTATGCCATGAAGAGTGTTTCGAAGCATGTGTAAGGTGTCATGCACTGAAGGATGGATAGTTTCAAGCATTCCAACCATAATATCACACATTCTGGCTTAAGTGGACCAAACAATCCACCTTGATTAATAAACATTGGTCTATCATTGTAAGATGGATAATCATTGTTAATCCTAGAAGAAGGGTACATGATTTGGTAGTCTAGATGATGAGGCTACACTAGCATGGCAAACATGTGCATCCATCTTATGTTGCAAAACAATATTTTTCTCTAAGCAAATATTTAAATCATTTGAAATGGAAATGATTTTATTTTTCAAAGCAACATTCTCTTTTAAAATAAAATCTACTTTTGAAGTCAAATTTTCATTTTTCTTCAAAAGAACATGGCAATCATTTTTATTTTCAAAAGTTCATTTTCTTTAAGTGCAGGTCAAGTTGAGATTTTAATGAATCCTTCTCATTAGCAATCTCCTCTTTTCTTGCAAACAATATCAAGTCTAGCAATCAAATTTTTGTTTCATTATAATGCCTAGACTTTTCTTTTTCAAAATGTTATACTTCTCAATTAATTTTTCACAAACTAATGAAAGTTCTTCATTCAAAGCATGGGGATCAATATAATCATTAGAAGAACTAGCACTATCATCAAATCTAATAGAGTTTCCGATTGTACCTCAAGGAGTCATTCCCTTGGACCATGAAGCATTGGGAATCGGATTCTCCACTAGATTCCTCTTCCTTTTGGATTTGTTCTTAGCCCGGAGGTAGCGGTTGTGGTTGTCAATAAATTCCACACTACAAAAGCGGAATCAATATTAGAAACATGTAAAAGATAATCTTTAGGCAATGTGTTTCTAATAGCCTCTAGGGCTTGTGCATTGGCCCTTATATGAATGAGGTTACCAAGATAGCATTTTTGGTAGCCGCAAGATAAACATGTAAACCTAGGGTTTGTAGGTAAATGGACATCCTAGTCTTCCAAACAAGAATGTTGGAAGCATCATACATAGGTGGGGTCATGAAGTCCATGGTAAACTATATGTGTGCAAATGAACAAATGCAAATGTAGATTAGCAAGCAAATGGATCACTCCTAGGATGTTAAGCCTAATATCAGGAGCACTAGCTCTGATACCAATTGAAAGTACACCTAGAGGGGGGGTGAATAGGTGAAAGTGCTAATCTAGTGAACTTAATGCAAACTAAGTGCGCTAAATGCGGAAGCTAATGCAAGTATTGCACAACTAATACAATTCAACAAGTGTAGCCGAATTCCCCTTGCGAGGCTCTGGACTAACTCCTCTTGATTCCCCTTGAAATGGGTTGAGGTGCTATGTGAAGCTCTTGTTGGATGAGTATAAGTTAGGCACACACACACAGCAATCCAAGCAATCAAGGATATAGCAATACAATGCACACAATTAAGCCAAGCAAGTATAGATGAATTGCAATAGAAATATATGCAAGGCAATATGAAACAATGCTCAAAACACAAGCAAGTATATATGATGATATGAATGGATGATGCTTGCACAAATGTAAAAAAAGTAGAGTTGAGAGAAATTGGATCAAACGCAAAGACCAAGATGTGTTTCGAGGTTCGAGCCCCTAGCTCTACATCCCCGCCTACACCACCGTGTAGGATTTCTAATCCACTATAGGAGCCCCTAACTCCTCTCTCAACTTACAATGCCACCGAGGCAATACAACACACAATCCACCTCTACCGAAGAGGGATACGGCCCGTAGCCAACCACAACAATGCCTCTCCTTAAGAGGCTCACAAACCAATCACCCGATCACCTCTACCGAAGAGGGATTCACAAATAAAAGGGTGTTTACAACAAGTGGTTCCAAAACCACAAACTCTCTTTTCTTTCTCTTTTCTTTCTTTTCCACAAAAACAAAGATCCTAATAGTTTAGGATAGAAGATAGCTCAAGTGTGGAAACTAGGTGTTTTGGAAAACAAGCAACAAAGAAAAACACTTGGGAAATTTCTTGTAAAAGATAGAGAATGAATGCCAATACAAAAATCCCAAATTCCAATTTCTTTGATTTTTCCAAAACCCAAATCAATAAAGATGAGAAGTTAAAAGCACTAAAACTTTTTTAAAACTCTTTTAAACTCTGCTGAAAACCAGAAATTTTTCTCTTAAAAACCTTAGCCAAAATCCCAAATGAATAGGGTATATATAGGCCAAACCAGAAAACTAGCCGTTAGGCTGATGTGGCAATTCTGACAGCCACCGGTCGACCGGCCCGGTCGACCGGCAACGGTCGAAAATATGACCGTTGGGGCTTCGGTCGACTGCCAGTCGACCGACCAACAAGGAGGAAACACAGTTTCCTTCTATCGGTCGACCGACCCAGTCGACCGAAAAGATACAGAGAGCAGACTCTCTATATCGGTCGACTGGGTCCGTGACCCGGTCGACCGACGGACATGCACAGCCTGTGCATATCCGGACACAGCAGCCGGTCGACTGTCCCGGTCGACCGGTCTGCCTGAAATACAGTTTTTCTGGGCAGATTTTTGAGATAGAAAATTTGTAAAAAATCTTTTATCTTTTCTGAAAATTCCATAAAAATTGTTTTGTCATTTTATATTGAAACATAAACCTGTGATAAAAATTTCAAGACAATATATCAACATATCAATTCATTTTTGTGTCTTGCAAATTTTATCAAAATAAAACTTGTATTTTTATCAAACTAGATTTTTCCAAAACATGAATAGGAATGTCAAAATAAGTTTGTCTATAAGTTAAGCATGTATGTATAACTAGAAAACATCTACTATACATATAAATCATGAAAACTTGTTTTGATCCAACTATTCATAAAATCACACATTAAAACATAAAACGTGTGTGTTGTGCACTTGAGCATATCAACTAAACTAAGCTTTACAAATGGATCTAAAACACACTAAACTAAACTAGGATACCTAAGTCTTCTCTTGATGATCTCCATCTTCAAGTAGACTTGCTCCCAAACGCGATCCACCGAGTGCAAAGGTATGATCTTTAAGCTTTGGCACCGGAATCACCATGATAAGCTTCCAAACACCTTGTTGAAGCTAATCACCAACACTAATATCCTGCTAATGATCTGAAACTTAGAAACACAAGAATATTAGTAAATATAACTACATGAGTTGATCATCATCAAAACTAGAGTGGAAGGCCATTGGGCCAACAGAACAATCTCCCTCATGTACTTGTCTGCCAGAAGCTCCATAGATTGTCCCACTATGAATGGTATGAAATGTGCTGACTTAGTGAGACGGTCAACAACTACCCATACTGCATTGTTCCCTTTTGGACTGCGGGGTAGAGCGGTGACAAAATCCATAGTAACATGCTCTCACTTCCATTCTGGTATTGGCAAAGGCTGTAGTAATCCAGCTGGTCTTTGGTGTTCAACCTTCACTTGCTGACACACTAGACACTTCGCCACATATTGTGAGATCTCCCTCTTTATCGCATTCCAGCAGAAATGTTGCTTCAGGTTCTGATACATCTTACTTCCTCCAAGGTGTATAGAGTAAGCTGAGCCGTGGGCCTCAGCTAAGATCTTCTATCTAATCTTCCCCTGAGGAACAAAAATCTACCCCTAAAATAGATTGCACTATCAGTATGTATGCAAACATCTGACCTCAGCCCTGCTTCCACTTGCTCTCTGAACTTCAGCAATCTGGGATCTTCTCTCTGAGCTTCTCTGATCTCCTCCATCAATATCGACTGGATCTGAAATGCCATCAACTGCACGGATCCACTAGGCCTCCGAATCACCATCAAATCTAGCCGCATCATCTCCTTGAGTAGCTCCTCTTGCTGAGTGAGCAGCATAACCATGTTGGCTTTAGGTCTTCTACTCAGTGCATCCGACACAACATTAACCTTACCAAGATGGTACTGCAGATCTATATCATAATCTGCCATCAACTCAAGCCATCGCCTCTGCTCATATTCAACTCCTTCTGAGTGAAAATATACTTCAAGCTCTTGTGATCGGTGTAAATCAACACTCGATCACCAAGCAGGTAATGCCTCCATATCTTCAACGCAAAGATCACAGCTAGCAGCTCTAGATCATGCGTTGGGTAGTTCTTCTCATGAGGCTTCAATTGCCTGGATGCATAAGCCACCACATGTCCATGCTGCATCAATACGCATCCAAGACCCTTCCCTGAGGCATCACTGTACACAACCATTCCTCCTGTCCCTGAGGGTGTCTTCAAGATTGGAGCTGAAATCAACTTGTTCTTCAACTCCTCAAAAGCAGACGCACACTCCTCAGTCCTTATATACTTCTCTCCCTTCCTAGTAAGCTTGGTCAAAGGAGCTGCAATCTTCGAGAAGTCTTGCACGAACCTTCGATAATATCCAGCTAGTTCGATGAAGCTCCTGATCTCTATCACGGACTTCGGAGTCGGCCAATCCTTCACCGCCTGAATCTTGCTGGGATCCACCGAGATTCCTTCTTTAGAAACAACATGGCCCAAGAATGCTATACTCTCCAGTAAGAACTCACACTTGCTAAGTTTGTCATGAAGCTGCTCGAGTCAGAGTGTTTGTAGCACAACCCTCAGATGCTCCGCATGCTCCTCTTCATTCTTGGAATAGACCAAAATATCATCAATGAACACCAATACAAACTTATCCAAATAGGGTGAGAAGATTCTATTCATCAAGTCCATAAAAACTGCTGGGGCATTTGTAACTCCAAAGGGCATAACATGGAACTCATAATGACCATAGCGAGTCCTAAATGTCGTCTTCTGGATGTCTTCCTTCTTCACCTTCAACTGATGGTACTCCGACTGCAGATCTAACTTAGAGAATACTTGGGCTCCATAAAGTTGATCAAAGAGATCATTAATCCTCGGCAAAGGGTACTTGTTCTTGATGGTTATTTTGTTCAACTCTCTGTAATCAATACACAATCTCTTGCCACCATCCTTCTTGTTTGCCAACAACATTGGTGCTCCCCAAGGTGAAGTATTCGGTCTAATCAGACCCTTGCTCGAATACTCCAGCAGCTGCTCCTTCAATATAGCCAATTCAGTTGGTGCTATCCGGTACGGTGCTTTAGAGATGGGAGTCGCTCCTGGAATAAGGTCAATAGAGAACTTCGCAACTCTGTCAGGTGGAAGTCCTGATATCTCCTCAAATACATCAAGGAAATCATTCCACACTGACACCGTCTTCTTCTTATCTTCTGTAGTGGCACAATCCAGTTGATCTTCCTTCCTGAGGGACTTGCGCTCTCTAAAGAACTGAAACTCCGGTTGGTGTGGAATCCTGAAGATCACCTTCTTGTTCCTACAGTTGATCACCGCATGATACTTGCTGAGCCAAGTCATGCCTAGGATCACATCATACCCTCAAGTGTCCAGTACGAACATGTCGGCTTCTAACTTCCTACCACATAACTCCACAGTGCACGCCTTGCAAATCTTGTTAGTAATGCTACCTCATTCCCATACTAATTTCCCACTGGTCACCCATACATACTAGGGGTATAGAATGCAAAGCAGAAAATGTACTGGATATAAAGTAATGTGATGCACCGGAGTCAAAGAGTAATAAGACTGGAACTGAGTGGACCAAAATTGTACCTGCTACTACTTCTCCAGATGCCTCAGCTTCCTCTGCTGTCAAGTTGTAGGCTTGGCCTCTCCCGCGGCCTACTCCAGTCCTGGGTCCCCTCTGAGCCTGACCCAGAGTCCAACGCTGGGGAGGAGGTGAGCTCCTCTGCCTACTGGTCCTGGATTCCTCCTCATCGGTGGTGCTCAAAATGTTGGGGGAGCTGCTCGAGCTAGAAGCGCTGGTGGTGCCACTCGATCTGGAAGTGCTGGTGGTGCTGGAGCTGCATTTCAGGTCTTCTTGAATGGACACTCGCCCACTGAGTGGTTGCCGGATCTGCATGCCAAACACAGTCCATTAGCCATACGGCAGTTCCGCTGATTGTACCCAGGCTTCTGACAATATCCACACACAATCTACTGAGAAGGAGGCTAAAAAGTCCGCTTGGCTACTGGGGCACCAAAGATCTGACTGGATCTCCTCTGTGCACCTGCTGGAATTGGCGCTTCATAGGTTTGTGCTGCAGCTCAACTCTCCTCTTCTTCTCCAATCCCTGCTCCACATCACGAGCTATAGAAAGAACTTGGGAATATGTCTTCAGCTGGTGGGGTATAAGTAACTTCTGAATTTCCACCCACAGTCATTGCTGAAACTGCTAGCTCTCTTCTTCTCGTCGGCTACCATATATGGTGCAAACCGACTAAGTCTCAGGAATTCAGCAGCATACTCATCCACCGATCGATTCCACTGCTGCAGCTTGATAAACTGCTCCTCCATCGCCTTCTGAGCTGTTGCAGGGAAAAACCTCTCATAGAATCCCTTCGAGAACTGGTCCCAAGAGACGGGCTTCTCCAGCCTCGCCTCTTCGGGTAGCCACCAGGTCCTCGCCATATCCTTCAGCTGGATCTTGATCACTTCTACCTGGTTCTCACCAGGAATTCTGGCTGCCTTCAGAAGATCAGTCATGTCGATCAACCACTGCTCTGCATCTAGGGGCTTCTCCATGCCCGAAAATTCTGCCGGCTGCAATCTCCTGAAATCTGATATAGTACCCGGCCTCTGCTCCCGGGGTGCAGTCAGCAATCCTTATCGCAAGAGCTCTGTCTACTGCTGCTGGCTAGTCGTCATCCCCTAGAGTATTCTCATCATGTCGTTCTCCCTGTACGAACCTTCATGAGAAGTGCTGAGACCGTTATGTGTCCCTCGTCTCTCCATATTCGAGATGACTGAAAAGATGACAGAATATGAAATTTCAGAAAACAAGGGATGGATTTCAAGGAAAGAATAGATAACTTCGTACTTGTGATTGGAATGTATAGTGAAGACTTGTGTGACTCAGTCGCAAGTTAATCCAACATTAATTTGCACACTGGTTGTACTGAAGATGTGAGAGCCTAGGCTCTAATACCAACCTGTGGCGCCCCGATCCCGCGGGTACGGAGACGCCACTGCGACGTAGTACCATCATGTATGCACGCTAAGCATCAATACAACACAATACAGGGATCAGAGTGCGAAAATACGTGGTGTTATACATTCCAACACAAAATTGTACAAGTACTTAGTTATCACAAATAGTGACATAATATTACATCAATATTACATCACTAGATAGTACAGAATTAGACGGTACAGGATACGAAAGATAAAGACTCACGAGATAGAAAAGAGAATCTCGCGAGCGGGGAAAGACGGGACGAAGCTACGGCTGATCTGCCTGCTCCTCGAAGTAGGCCTGGTCGTCAGCTGAAGGGTCCACCTCGGTCCAACCTGCTAAATCTGGACATGCAAATTCAGGGTTGTTAGTGGGCAACCCAGTGAGTGCAAGAAGAACCCAAATGGTAAGTATAAATAATAGCAAGTGCATCATGTCAAGTATAATGTACCCAAATCAATAAGCATGGAATAACCATAATAAATAGTGAAATAGGGAAATGACATTAAAATTTATGTGGCATGGAATAAAGCAAATGTAGCAGGTCAAATGTCATGTAATCAAATTAGCAAGCATGGAGTAACTACAATAAATAACAAGTATGAACACGACAATAAAATTTATGTAGCATGAAGTCAATTATCAAGTTATTATTAAGACTCGTTCAATTTGTATGTTTCGGTATATGACCGGTGCCATATACTTTCGTATACAAGTCGAGTGAGGTTGGTTATTGAAAATTGATGGGGAACGACGAACCATGTTTAGAATGGGTCCCGTGCATGCCCGGGACAACGGTCCAGGAGTATCCAGTACTGAGCCGAAACGTACCGCTAGGCACCGGGACTTACTATATGCCCGAAGGTCTTAGTATACGCCCGAACAGGAATAGAGTGTCACCGTTCCCCACAGGGATATACCCAAGGGATTATAGCACACCCGGCAGGCAGGCAGGGGGTAGGGGTGCCAGTACACCCCTCTAAAATGCCTAGTGGCCTCCTGGTCGAATCCAATAGGAATAGTTGTACAACATATGTATGACCATCATAATAAAGAAGCTATATCGATACCCATCAATTTCCCCGTCCCGGTGTAAGTTGTTTAAATATAACAGAGCGTTAAATAGTAATGTCCACAGGGTATTCACAAAAGTCTAATATCCATGGCTATCCTATTACTGGGGTCAACAGGAGTATAATATCCGGAGTAATGTCAGGAGCCTCCCTATTTCAAGGGTTCAAGTATATAGGAGTTCAGGAGTACAAGAGTACCAAATATCTGGTAATAATATAATAATCATGTCAAGTCCCCGTAAAAATGATAGTCATGAATATGTCATATAATACAGGTATCAGGGGTGGTAATGTGCGGTTAAGGGTCACAATGTCAAGTCAATGTACTTGTACCACATGAAAGCATGTCATATACCGGGTGTCAGGATCAGGTGACATATATCGAGTACTGGTGTCTAAATATCAAGTGTCGTAGGACAGATTTCAAATATCAAGTGCTGGTGTAAATACCGAGTGCCAGTGTCATAAATCATATATCAAGTGTAACATGCCAAGTGTCGGTGTAAATACTGAGTGCTGGTATAAATACCGAGTGCCGGTGTCATAAATCATATATCAAGTGTAACATGCCAAGTGTCGGTGTAAATACTGAGTGTCGGTGTAAATACCGAGTGCCAGTGTCATAAATCATATATCAAGTGTAACATGCCAAGTGTCGGTGTAAATACTGAGTGCCAGTGTAAATACCGAGTGCCGGAGTCATAAATCGTATATCAAGTATAACATGTCAGGTGTCGGTGTAAATACTGAGTGTCGGTGTAAATACCGAGTGCCCGTGTAAATACCGAGTACAACAACAAATATTAACTTGTGTAGCGGGTATTATGTACTAAAAATTACAGTAGCAAATAAGGTATTAATCATTACGGTGGTAACAAGATGTCCATATATTAATTGACATGCTATAAAATTTGAGTGGTAGTTATTAAGCATAAAATAAACACTCGCCTAAAATCTGGGACGCAATACCGAGAAAAGTCCGGGGAGTCCGCTAACACGCGCCATCATGTTATTAGCCCATAAATATATTAAAATATATACATATATATATTATATTACAAATATTAGAGAGGGAATGAGAGAGGTGAGAGAGAGGAGTGAGAAAGTTGTTGGAAGGGGAGAGAGAGGGGGAGAGAGAGAAAATAGGGTATTTATAGAAAAGGATTATGAATTAAAAGGGGAGGGGTAGGGCTGTAAATATAGGGTAGTAATTTGAGAATGAGATGGGGGTATTTAGGGAATGTAGGAAAAGTGAGTTTATTTAGGGAAAAGAAATAAAAAGAAAGAAAGAATGAAAGAGAGAAAGAAGAAAGAAAGAAGGAAAGAAAGAAAAAAAGAATAGAGGGGAGGGGTGGCCGTCGGCCACCGCCAGCGCCGGCGGTCAGGCGGCGGCGCCGCCGGGGGAGGGGAGGCGGCGCGCGGGTCTAGGGGGGAGGAGGGAGGTGGAGTTGGTGTTGTATGGTTGGGTTGTTGTTGGTGGAGGTGGTGATGGTGGTTGTGGTGGTGGTTGTGGTGGTGGTGGTGATGATTGGTGGTGTTGGGGAGTTAGAGGAGGAGGTGATGATGGGGTGGTGGGAGTGGTGGAATTGATGAAGATGATGGTGAATTTTGTAGAAGAAGTGGAAGGGAAGTGATGGGTTTTTATTGAAATTAGAGGAGTTGGGTTGGTGATTGAAGGTAAAGGAAGTGGTAGAGTGGAGAGGGGGTGTAGGGGACGGCGGCGCCAGCCTAGGGGAGGCGGCGGCGCCGGTGGTGCGGCGGTGGTAATGGTGGAGGCGGCAGTTGAGTGGGTGGAGGTGTTTGTTTGGTTTGTTTTTGTTTTGAAGGAGATGAAGTTAGAAATTAGAAATGAAAAGGGAAAAGGAAAATGGATGGTTTAATAGAGAAGAGAAGGGAAGTGTTATGATGAATGGGGATGGTTGGGGGGATGGGGCTTGCTTGCTGCTGTGTTTGCAGCAGCCATGCTGCTGCAGAGGAGTGGGTCGGCAGTGGGGTGGTTGGGGTGCAGGGCATGGTGGAGAAAGAGAGAAGAAGAAAAAGAAAGAAAAGAAGAAAAGGGGAAAAGAAAAATAAGAAAAGGGAAAAAATAAGTAAAAATTTATAAATAAATATATTATAAAATAATACAATTATTAGAATATCTTGAGAGTACAAAGTAGAGGAGTAGAGAAGGAAAAAACAAGAAAAGAAAACGTCGGTAAATAATATTATTATTTTAATAAGGCGAAAATTTGACTGTTACAGAAACGTTCCGAAAAATTCTCAAAAATAAAAAATATTATTTTAAGATACTTTGTGAAATCGGATTTGAGGAATTCAATGTAGTTTTTAAATTAAAAATCTTAGAATCTTCTGGCGATACGGACCGACACCAGAATCAGTGAAATTTTGATAAATTTAGAAAAATCTCAAAAAATGTTTTTAGATAGAAAATGAAATTCTAAGAAGTACCGTGAAAGCTGTTTTTGAAAATTCAATCCCATTTGAAAATAAAAATCTGGGAATCCGTCAGTGATGCCGACCGACACTAGTTTTGGAGATTTTGCAGAAAAATTCTGAAAAATTTTAAAAAATCATGAAAAATTTAAAATATTAGAAAACGGTGTCTGAAACTGAAATTGATCAAATCTGACTTCCAGAAAGTCAAATCGGGCAGCAGACTAGTATCGGGTTCTCGGTCCGAGTCAGGGCTTACTCTAGATCTGAGAATCCAGATCCGATACACAATAACATAAGTTATCACAACTCACGAACACATACAGGAAGAAAATTGAGCAATAAAGTCAAAAAAATTTGGGACACGTATCTGGGTACGTATCCCGGGATCGGGGTGCTACAAAGTATATCTAGTTCATGGTTTCAAGTTCTGTTTTTAACCAAACTTAGTTTTGGATTTAATGTCAAATACATAGATATATTTTTTATGTATTAGATTTTATCCATACAAAATATGCTTCAAAAGTGTTTCTATATCATGTTTTTGTATTTATACAAGTTTTGGAGAAAACAGATTTTCATTTTAAAATCCAAGTTCTGAAAAATACCATTTTTGGTTTAAAGCTAAAATTCTATGCCTCAAAAATAGTTCAAATTATTTGAAATATGTGTTAAAGTTTAATCACACATATCTGTTCTTCAATATTTATAAGAACTTATTTTTGTGGAATTTATATGATTTTATGGGATTTTATAGGTGTTAAAAGATCAAGTTTTTAAACCTAAAAAACCTAGCCTGAGACCTCTGGTGGTCGACCGACCGGTCGACAGGACCAGAGATCGGTCGACCGGGCGTGCACAGACGTGCATAGCTTGCCTTAGCCTATGGGCAAGTCGACCGTCCAGTCGATCGATCCAGAGAGCTTACACTCTGGATCTGGCCTCGGTCGACCGCGCGGTCGACCAACCAGAGAGTTCACTCTTTGGTTCTAGCCTCGGTCGACCGAGTGGTCGACCAACAGGAAATTTGCCTTGGGACAGTCGATCGACCAGTCAACAGATAGCCCCAATGGTTAGAAATCTGACCGTTGGCCGGTCGACCAGGCGGCCGACCGACAAACGGGCAGTCGACCGACTAGTCAGTTTTGACACGATGTGGACCCCAACGGTTATATTTTCAGACCCTATAAATATGGGTCATTTGAGGCCAGTTTGAACCAAGATTTTTGAGAGCAATTTTCCCCATCTTCTTAAGGGTTTTCAGCAAGTTTTCAAAACAAGTTTTTGTGCCAAAAATTCTCTTATCTTTATTTGTTTCAAAGCTTTTGGAAAATCAAAGAAAACCAAATTTGGAAATTCTAGTTTTGTTCTTCATTTTTTTATCTATCAAGAAGTCTTTTTCAAGAGTTTTGCTTGTGCTTCCTTTTCAAAACACTTTGGTTTTCTCACACTTGAGCTATCAATTCAATACCTACATATATGATCATGTTTTTGTGAGAAAATTGATTGTGATCTTTAAAGATCACCAAGAGAGAGTTTGTGATCATTGGATTACCAAGTTGTAAACTTTTTCTTTGCTTTCGCTTTGTGCTTTGCCTCTTTATACAGGTGTTTGTGTTAGAGAGAGGAGTTGTGTTCTCCGGTGTTGAGTTGTAACTCCTTAGTGGAGGTCTCTTTGTGGAAGGTCTTATGTGGACGTAGTGGAAATCCTTCTGTGGGAAAGCGGGATCGTAAAGCAGTGGCTCAAACCTCAAAACATATCTTGCTGTTTGCGTTTGATCCACTATCTCTCAACTCCATCTCTCTTATATCTTGCATTACTTTACATTGTTCGTATTCATATGCTAGATATTGTTTGTATGTGCCCACACTTATGTTCAACTAAGAGAGCTTATTAAAGCACCTCAACTCTTAATTTAGAGGAATCTAGAGGAGTAGTTCCAGAGCCCTTCATGGGAAATTCGGGCTCACTATTGGTTACACATAATTTATTTGCATTTAAGTCTTTAATTCTGCATTATTTGTCCTTGATTAGCTAGTACACCTATTCACCTCCCCTCTAGGTATATTTCAATTGGTATCAGAGCCTACGCTCCTGATATTCGGTTTATCCACCTAGGAATGAGCTCCTTGGATCGCTAGTCTAGATTTGTATTTGTACATATATAATTTATACACTTATGGATTTCCTTGCCCCTCCCATGCATGATGTTTCCAATATCGATATGTGAAAATTTAAGATGAGTGCATACCTAAAAGCCCTAGGATGGCATGTTTATCTTGCCACTACCAAAAAACCTACTTTAGTAATGACAAGTACATTGAGGCTAATGCACATGCCTTAGAGGCACTTAGGCACATACTAAGTAAAGATGATCTTTTTATTCTTTCTCATTGTGATTCCACTTTTGTAGTGTGGAACACATTGATTTATCCCAAGGTACAAACGATACATGTTTTGGAGAAGGAACCTAGTAAGTCCGACCAAGATTGCTTTATGGTCATGAGATTGACTCCCTTGAGGTAAAATCGGACACTCAATTAGATGATAGTGCTAGTTCTTCATGTGATGATAATGCTATGGATGCTCATCCTTTAAATGAAGGACTTTCTTTGTTTTGTGAAAACTTGTTAAATAAATATAAACTTTTGAAAAAGAAAAGTTTTGATTTAAAAGAAGAAAATAAAAACTTATTTTCAAAGCTCAACATGATTTTGCAAGAAAGGGTTGACGTTTCAAATGAAAGAGACTCATTCCCAACTTGATCTTGATTTAAAAGAAAACGAAATTTTAAAGAATAAAAATGATTGTGATGATGCTTTGAAGAATAATGAGGTTTTGTCTTCAAAACTCGATTTTGTTTTAAAAGAGAACAATTCTTTGAAAAATAAAATTGCTTTGATTTCTAAAGAATTAGAATTTGTTTCAAAAGAAAATATTTCTTTGAAAAATAATTTGGCTTCTCATTTCTTGTCATAATTTCATTGTTATACCTTCTATTGATAAGAATGCATGCTCCACTTCTTCTTAAACAAATGAAAATGATATTTGCATGTTGACAAAAGTGTAGATTATTTGGGCTCCACTTTGAGCCAATGTGCCATGAACCACACAAAATTAGAATCTATGTTTCTAACGGAACATACTCCATATATTCATGCACACAAAAAACAGCATACACATGCTCATCATGCTTACACACATGATTTCTATGCTAATGTGTACACTTGTACACATTATGGACGTATGGGCCACCTTGCAAAGTTTTGTTATGATAGAATAAATATATCAAATTTTACAAATAAATTTGTTTTGGTTAGGAAAGGTGCTAACCCTCATAGACCCAAAAAAGTGTGGGTACTAAAATCCACCCCTATTGTATTTGATGTATGTGTGCGCTCTCACTTGACGTGAGGGTATCGGTGCCTTGTTGGTTGATGCGATCCAAGCCTAAAGATCATATTTTTGGATGTATCACTTTCAAGGGATGTTTGGTGGAAGGACCATCATGGTTTGGAGACCTAAAGATTAGTTTATTAGTTTTGGTAAGTATCTCTAACTGTTTATTTTATTTATGCATTAATATTGATATTTTAGTATCATTGGTTTTCATGCTCATTATGTTAAATGCAATGTTATAAACATGTGATATACATTGATAGTTTTTGAGATTCATCCATATTCATATAGACTTATATTTTTTTGTGTTCTCACTATAGTTTAGCTATTGTGTATATCCTAGTTCTAAAATACGTGCATTTAACCTAATGATCATGTTTGTTTATATTTTTGTACTTCATGTTTTGATTACATGTTTAGTTGAAACTTTTATTAAAACTTGTATTTATACTTGTACAACTAATGAGCCACATCTGTTTATCCTATGTTTCTGCTTTATTGCTCATTTTTACCCATTGGATGTAAACCTTGTTTTGTTGATTCTTGCATCTTTACTTGTTTTCTTTATTTTTGTACATGTATTCATTAAAATGTGTTTAGCTTCATGTATATATTAATTTTGTCTAAAACTAATAGATATGCATGTCTATTCTAGAGTCACTTGTTTTTCATGCACTATTTTTTTGTGGACTCGTTTATATTTGGGATATGCATGTATACTTTTAGTTTCGACAAAACATACATATATCTTGAAGCTTGCTTTGTTTTTGATAAAAATAAAATTTCTTGTGTCTTGATGATTTCTTGTTTTTGATAAAAGAAATTTCAACTAAGCTTCAATGCCTTATTTTCATGATTTTATTGATTACATAATTTTTATACGCTCTATATCTTGTTTACTCATAATTTTTGTTTCATGAGAATATATATGCTTTATTACTTTTTGAGTGTTGATTCTCATGTACTTTTCATATTTCATGTATACATTTATGTTTTATTCCTTACTTGAAGGACTTTGTACTAATTTTTAAAATTATTAGAAAACTAGTTTCGTTATTCTTCAATTTGGTAGAGTTTTCAAATATGTTAAAATATTTTCAAATCATATTTTTGAAAACCCCTACCAACCAAAGGCGGATGGTTGGGTGACCATGTCTTGTGTACCTTATTGAATATCTTTCAAACATGTGCATGAATAGGGTGGTAGGTATGAGATATACATGATTTCATAAAAATTCTTTTTGTATGCTCATATTTTGTTTAGCTATATATGGATGCATCAAATTTCAAGTGGTATTTTCATTTTCATACATACATATATATGATTTAGATTGTGCTTATTTTATAATGTCATATATTTTATTTAAGCACAAACTTTTTATGCTAAGTTTGGTTTAGTCCTTAATGTCAATTATTTTTCAATTGGTATCATATACAAACTTATGCATTATTTTTATTAGTATTTCATAAAGAGGGAGAAAATTTCTTGTTTTATCTTTCAAACGATTTTATTTTCAATTGGTATCTTATTCTCACTTTTAAGATGAAAAATATTTTATTTTGGTATATGCGAACATTTTCATTGGTATCAACAATCTTAATTGGCATTATTCTCAATTTGGTATCTATATTGTAAAATGATTTTAGTGTTTACCTAAAAAAATTTTGGTTTTTTACTTTCAATTGATATCATGCCTTTCTATTAGTATCAATTGGTAAAAAGATTGTTTTAATTTCAATTGGTTTCTTTCAATTGATTATTTGTTATTGGTATCAAAATTTTGTTTCAAAATATGTTTTGTTGGTATTATTTTTTGTCTTCACTCTTTTGTTGATGAGCGACAAAAAGGGAGAGAAAGATTTAGGTTTATATATACATGTTTCATTAAGTGTTTATGCGTGCGCGCACACACACACATCTTGTTTTTATTTGAGATCTTGAGCTACATTGTATATCTTTATATGTCTATTGATCATGCATAAGTTAAGGGAGAGCTTTTATGAAGCTTAATCTATCTATGCATATATATAACCTTATAAGTTTTGTCATCATCAAAAGAGGGAGATTGTTGGCCCAGAGGCCTTTCACTTTAATGATGACTAACTTATGAAGGTTAGTTTACTAATGATCTTGTGTTTAATAAGTTCAGATATTGATCAAGATCTTAGTAGTGATTTGACTTCAACAAGAGATTCACAATCAAAGTGTTAAAGCAAATAAGTGTTGATTCAAGAGCTCACATCGCAACGATCACATCTAGCTCCTTTTGGATCATGTTTAAATCAAGTCGGCTTAGAGAAGGAGTTCTACAAGAAGACTTCAGTTTGTTTTAGTTAGTTTTTATTTAGATCTTGTGTAAAGATAAAATAATCTTGATATGCTTAAGTTCAAATTTTATTGTTATTATTAGTACTATTTCTTTTTTATTATTAGTAATTATTATTATTATTGTTATTATTATTCATATCTTTCCTTTTCCTAACTCATTACCCATTACCATTGAGATCCTTACCCATTAACCCAAAATCCAATCCTAATCCTAATCCAAATCCTATCTCATCAAATCTTTTCACAAATCTTAACTAATCCTGATCTAAATCCTAACAAAATCATATCTAAACCTAATACTCAAATCTAAATATTATTTTTAAAATCATGACCTTAATTAATTCTATCCTAAACTACTCAATCAAGAAGTTTGAACTCAACTGAAATTCTGATTTTTAAAATTCCTAATAACCTATAAAAAGCCTAAACTACTTCTTTTTCTACCTCCAAGAAAAAACCATGACCCAACTCTCCCCACTTCCTTCTTTCTTTTCTCCTCAAGCAGAGCATGAACAAAAGGGATCTTGAAGTGCAGAGATGGAGGAACAAGTTGGGGAGATTAAATCCAAGTAAGTAATCTATCTTCTCGATTTATTTGATATAAATAGTTTATTAAAAATCATGCCTATACCATAATCTCCATGAATATTTTTTATACATCAAAGCCCAATCTAAAATCCAACTAAAATACATGTGAGATATACCAATTCATAATTTTAATTTACATATTTTTTTCAGAGTTTTTAACAAAAGAATTTCAAAAAAAATTAAAAAATTCTTCCTTGGCCTGCTCTCGGCCAATGGCCGGGAGCCTCTGCTGCACAGACCCAGGTCTGTGCAGCCCACCCGGGTGCAGACCGCACCCGGGGTCTGCTGTCCACAGTGGGCTAGGTCGGCCTACTGTGCACAATCTTTAAAAAAAAACAGAGAGAAAAAGAGATTTCTAGCAGGCCAGACCGGCCTGGCCCCGCTGGGCTAAAGCCAGCCCGGTTGGGCCGCAAAACAGGGCCTTGGGACCTATATAAAATAAAAAAGAAAACAGAGATTTCGGACCAGGCCTGGGCCTGGCCTAGTCCGGGCCTGGGCTGTTGCATTTACAAAAAAAAGAAAAGAAAAGAAAAGAAAAGAAAAGAAGAAAGAAAGGAAGAAAGAAAGGTGAATTTGCATATTAAAATAATTTATTAAAAATATCAAAAAAAGAAAAATATAAATAATAGTCTTAAATATTTCTACTTTCTATGATAAAAATCTTAGACTAATACCAACATAAATTTACTCAAACTACCCACTTTAAAACCATATTCCTTAATGGTAAATTCAGACCCGTTAAGTATTTTTATGGTTTAAAGTCTATTAAAAATCCGATAAAAATTATAAATTGGTTTAAATTAAACATACTAAATTCATTAGACCCAGAGGACATATTCCTAACCCCAAACTAATTAATCAAGATTAAAACCCCTTATAACTCCCAAGTAAAAATATCCTTTTAAAAATCTAACAATTTCTATTGAAATAATTTATGTAGAATTTATCGGGGCCTTATGATTTCAGTGCTTTGGATTTGGGATCGAGTTCAGGTGACTGTTTCTTTTCTTTGTTTAATTTTTTTAATTTTATTGTGAGTGTTTCTTTTCTTTATTTAATTTTATTTAATTTTATCGTGAGTGTTCTTTTCCCCCTTCAGTTAAACAAGAATTTTGTGATAAATGATTTTATATTGTTGTGCAATTATTTTACTAAAATTTACTGAGATGATATTTGTAAGTGTTTGCTCTTGTATCATTCCCTTATTTATTATTATCAATTACTTATATCATTTCATGTAATCATCTGACTTATTTTACTAGTGTGATTACATGTATTCCTTCATGAGACATCGGTGAGTGCTCATTGTTTTTCATTGATTTTGGAAAGGGAAAAACTTACAAAAAGGGTCGAGGAGCTAAATTACAAGTAACACAAGAGATTACAAGTAGATTTCCTCTGAGATTCTGGAGAAGTGTGCCGATAGGAGTCTGGTCAGCGCGCGATCACTTTGTCCCTTTGACGATGCGATCGATGGGATTCCCTTCTCGCCTGGTTCGGGGAATCGGAGAACAGAAGGTTAGTAGAACCCTCTTGTTACTTCTCAAACTGCCTCCACATGGGAATTCCTTCTCCCCTGGTTCTGGAGATTCCTTGAGAGGGAGGAGGATCTTAGGGTATTAGCACCCTGATTAGAGAAGTAGTTCTCTGAATTTTTGGAAGCAAGAGAATAGATCTCTGTTTAGCCGTCTCTTCTCTTCTTTCAGCCTCTAATTCTGTGTGTCTCCTTCTTCTCAGCCTCTGGTGGGCTATTTATAAGGAGAGCAGGGGTAAAATTGCCCTTTATAAAATCTGAAAACAGATCGAGTCAATCTATTTAAATCTAGAAAGTAGCATTGCCGCGAGACTAGAATCAGCTTCTGCGAAGTTAGGAATAGCAGGTAGCGTCAATCTCCTGATCTGTTTTGAATCTTTTTAAATAACTGAAAGATCTCCCCTGATCCTCTTATTTGTTTTAGGAAAGTCAAGCGATTATAGCAAACAACTGCTGTCACGCGCCGCTTCCCAAAATACACAAAATTGGGTACGTGACAAGAGTCGGCGACGTATTTTCAATAAAAATACGCTAAGCCTCAATGTATTAAATCAAAACATAAAGTTCACAACTTATTCTAGCATTCAAAAGAAAATACAATAATGTCTTGAAAGCTCACTTATTATAGACATAACAAGAATAAAAAGCAAATACTAAAAGTCCTCACGAGCTGAACTGCGGATGGTCTACTGGAGATCTGCAACGTGCTCAAAGTACTCCTGGTCCTGCAATGTCCTTAGATCTGGATCTGAGCATAGCAAACTCAGGGTCGTCAATAAGCGACCTAGTGAGTGGTAAAATAAAAAGGGAAAGTGCACATGCATGTAACGTATAAGCATATGGAAAGAAAATATACATGATAAGATTGGAATAACATGCCAACAATAAATGAATATTAACTAAGCCAGTCAGTAATATAATCAAGGGTACCACAGATTATGAGTATAATCAATGTCTATCATAACATGCAGGCAGATGTCACGTTCAGTTTATAATGTCAATGTAAGAATTCAGTTTTCATTATTAATTATGTCAGCGAACACCAATTGCCACATGTAATAGACGCATCCCATAC
This sequence comes from Agave tequilana, assembly GCA_038442645.1. Classification (NCBI taxonomy): domain Eukaryota; kingdom Viridiplantae; phylum Streptophyta; class Magnoliopsida; order Asparagales; family Asparagaceae; genus Agave; species Agave tequilana. Next base: position 35,487 of record JAVJIF010009845.1, read on the forward strand.
TACGCTTATTATATGTACCAATCGAGATTCTCAGTTATTGAAACTGATCGGTTGGAGACATTGTCTGTGTTTTAGGTGGGTCCCGTGCATACCCGGGACCACGACCCAGACTCCTGGCGCTGAATCAGGACCTACCGCAAGGTAGTTAGGAACATGTATAACAGGAACAGGTACATGTATAACATGTATAACAGGAACAGGACGGGGTGCCAGTCACCCCATGGGAACCCTACAGTGGAACCCTCTTTCGGCTGCGCAACCTAAATCTTAGGTCCACCTAAAATACAGACGCTGTCTCCTCCATCAATTTCCCAAATCCCAGTGTAAGTTGTTTAATTTAGTTGTCAAGATTATTAGTGTATATGTAACCTAAATTTACTGGGATAATTCGGTAATGATAACAGTAACAACAAAGAAGTAAAATCGTGATACATGTATAACAGGATATATATATATCGGTGAACATGATAAACAGGATGAGATTGTTACCGTCTATCATATTTTTCCCAGTAGTTAGATAACATGAACATGATGGTCACAAGTGTCATTCAGGTGAGTCTTAGTGGTAAAGTCCTAACCGGTGTTATGTAGTGATCTTGAAGGTTCATTATCAATAACGAATGTACTTAATTGCATACCGGAATACATAAATATGCTACGAATAATACATGTAGGTAATTCATGAAATTATAAAATTTTTAAATACTAGTACATTAGCTTAACCAACATAATTAGATAACTAGATAAAAATCCTTCATCACAAGAATTCTTGTTAGCTGAAGGAGGAAAAAGCACTCACCTGAGGTAGATCTCAATCCAAAGCACTGCAAATCTTAGAATCCCGGAAAATCTACACAAATTATTTCAATAGAAATTGTTAGGATCTTTTATTTATTTAATCTTAGTTATTTAGCTTAAGATTGGGGTATGATCTTTTAAATTACATGAAATTAATAAATTTATTTTATCAAATTTTAAATTCTCTTTTGTTGGGTTTTTAAAAACTTTTTAACATTAAATTTCATAACGGGTTCGAATTTACCATTTAACAAAACTGACTTTAAAGGGGGTAATTGTTTTGAATCACTTGAAATTCAAGTACTTAGAATATATATCTAAGGTTGTCTAAACCAAAAAGAGTTAAGCTTTTGATTATACCCCAAGCCTTTGCTAGCTTATGTCTAATCAAAATATAAAAAAAAAACCTCAGTCATGCTCTCAAATTTGCTAAGCCCAGCAGTCAAGCCCGTTTTCAGTTAAAAACTTATCCAGTATTGCCAGTCAAAATTTTAGTCAAAGTTTCTAGATAACACTCTTTATAAATACATTAGAAGGGTGACCATCACTAAACCAGATACATTTAGGAAAATGAACCCTAACAAACATGACAATTAGAATTCCTCCAATAAAATAATTTTACCAAAAATCCAATAAATAAAAACGATAGCATCTCCAATCAACTTCATCCAATTTCACCCAATATAAGACACCAAAGTTTTCCATTATTCTGAGAAAATATAATAGAGAAAAACAATCACATCATGCAGGTAATAAACAGAAACCATAGCCATGTCCATGGAATAACCCTCAAACTATTACTATCTATCCAAATCTCAACAAAAAAACGTAGCCTAGCCTGATCCTTCAAGCAAAGTAACATTCCAGTCAAAACTCACTTAAAATTGATGGGATCTAACAGAAAACTAACAGCATGAAGTTAGGGCTTCAGAAATGATGCGATATTGATTTAATGAATCGATTACTAAAGTTTAAAAAAAATTAAGGATTAAGGAAAAGAAATTTTTTTTTTTTAGTTACCTTAAAAAGGCCGCCGAGTGAAGGAGATTCTAGTTCCTCCTTGCTCTCTCCTCAATCCCTGTACTTCGGAGCCCTTTTGTTCACGATCCGTTTGAGGGGAAGGAAGAGATGGAAGTGGGGAGATTTTAGATTAGGGTTTTCTCTTGAGGCAGAAGAGAAAGAAGGGTTTGGGTCTTTATATGGTTATAAGAGATTTTTTAGAACCTGAAATCCAATAAGGTTAAATTACTTAATTTAGCAATTTAGATAAAAATTGATGGTTGTTGAAAATCTCAAAGAGATTTGGTTTAGATTTGAAATTATAGATTGTCTAGCTTATTAGGTTCAAATTTAATTTCGAGTGCTCTTAGATTACACGCCAATGTGGCATAATGGTTTATTCTCTCCTCTCCCTTATTTGGGACCCGAGTTTGATCCCTAATGCTAGCATATAATTTACTATTTCTTTTTTATTATTATTTTTGGGTAACAACTCATATAGTGTATTACAACTGTCATATTTGATCTCAGATTTGATCTTGAATATATTTGATTTCATCTGGAGATTTAATTGGTAAAAGATGACCATGAAAGACCTGCAGCGGAGCTGCCGCGTCGAGCTCGTAGCGGAGCTGGAGGAAGCGTATGGCGAAGTCAGAAGAAAGCTCTTCAGCGGAGCTGGATAAACATCTATGACGAAGCTACCGAACATCCTTCTGCACGGTCGCATGTGGCTTCGAGCGAAGCTAACTCTCTGCGGAGTTAATTGAGCACTTCAGGCAAAACTGTAAGTTAGCTCTCTGATAGAGCTTTGAACAGTTCTAAGACGAAGTTGGACAAACTTAGCCTCTCAGGTGAGGCTATCCCCTTGGGCTCATGCGATGCTAAGTGTTGAGCTAACCTAACATCTTAGGCCTGCTTAGGTCTTTTCAAAGACAATCTGGGCTTACTGTCTGCTTCACTGGATCAGTAAAGTCTAAGTTGCTGATTTGTCCCTCGGAGACGGGTAAAAACTGGTCGTCAGCTTGTCTACTACTTGTCTTTTGTAAATGTCAACAAGTTTAGACATTGTTCAGGCCAGTTAGGAATCTTGTCTTTTTTAGAGTGTCAACAAGACCCCCTTCAAAGTTTTCGAAAGCCTGCAATGAAATGGTTCAGATTTCGAAATACTTTGAATTGCTTTGATTGATGGTATGTGAAGTATTAACGTCGCCATGATGGTTGAGTTCAGCTTCGCTTTCAAATAAGTTCGCCGAGAAATCGTGTAGATTCATAATTCTGGGTAGCTTCGCGGCTGGGCCTCCTGGAGTAACCTCGCTTCAAATCAGCTTTGGAATGACGTTCCTTTCCGGGGCTAACTGCTTTTCGTCTAGTTACAAGAGGGATTATTCCCTTTCCCGAGTTTGAAATAACTTCTCTTGCATTAATCAAGGGAGATCATTCTTTCTGCGCGCATTTTCGAGGGAGACTATCCCCTTTCTCAAGGCTCAGTGCTTGAATGCCTTAAATTCGCTTGCGTTTTCAAGCTTGAAGCAGCGACGGTGTGGCCAGGCCATGAGGCCTATAAATAGGACACTTGAAGTCCTCTTCAAGGAAACAGTCCATTCATGACATCTCCTTGTTATTCAGTGAAGGATACACAGATCTCTGAAATAGTGGGGGTGCCCACTCTGGTCATTAACCGGCCAAGAACTGGTGAGTCTCGGTCATCCAGAGACTTTACCAATGGACTAGCGACTTTAGGGAGTTCGTCTCCCTCAGTTCTCATAGCTTCACCAGCTTTACAGGGTTTAATTCCCTTAGTCTTCATTCTGTATCTGACTGACTTGCAGAGAAGGGCTTCAGCCCTATTTACCAGCTTCTTGGCGAAGCTATCATTTTCACTTTGATCAAAGAAAGATCATTCCATGCCCGCCTGTTAAGTTCGCCATGTAGGCAAGGATTGGGACTTAGTCTCTTCAAGGTCAAGCCAATCTTGCCATATAGGTGGGGCTAAGACTGTGTCCCTCTGAACCAGTCTGACTTAGCCATATAGGCGAGGTTAGGACTTGGTCCTTTTTGAGGCTTCTCTAGCCTAACTGCCTTAGGCGGAGCTAAGACTTGACTTATGCTGAGCTAGCTCATCATTATTGTGCAAGCGAGGCTATCCTCTTCTTAATTGAAATCCATCCTTAAAGTGCAACTGGATCGGATATAAATTGGTTCGCCCAAAGAATTTGACTTAGCGTATCATGCTTGCATTTTCTTTCGATTTACTGCTAACCTGTTTTCAGTTTGCGTTGCAGTGAACTATGCCCGCCAGTCTTTTGTCTTGATGAAAGAGACTAGGGACTTACCTCTTGATCTTCCAGTTGAAACTTTAATCCTAAGCAGGAGGAATAAACTAGAGCAACTGATGCGTATTCCCAAAAGAGGTTGGCAGTCGCTTATCCGAGATAATCCACTTCGAGAAGGGGCTGGTAGTCGCTTATCCGAGATGATCCACTTCGGGAAAGCGGACGTCACCTGTAAGGTCTCGGATCCTTCCTTTGCCAATTTTGATTGCGGAAGATTCAGCTTTCTGGTGGCAACCAGTCCTTTGCCAATTTTGATCAAAGAAGATCCAGCTTCTTGATGGCAAAATCTGCCATTATGCGAAGGATTACGGCCTTGTGCAGAAGGAAGGCCTTTTGTATCCAGTTGGTTTGGCTTATCACCTTGGAAGTAGATGGGACAACTTGTATGCCTTTGGAGCAAATGATTCTGTTACATAAAAAAAACAACCTTGATGTAGTAGTATCAATGTATCCTCCCTTTTGAATCAATAAAAGTGTTTATTCTCTGCTTATCTACTTTGTTTCTCTCACTTTTGATTCAAGAACACCTGAAGTGGACCAACTTAGGCAAGTCTTTTCCTTAAGAGGAATTAGAACTCTTAGCCGAGCTAAGCTTCCGGCGAAGCTGAAGACAGATTTTCAAATAAGTCAGGAACTAGTTTCTGGAGAAGCTAGCACGGAATTTTCGCGAAGCTAGAGATGTGCTTTTTAGCGGAGCTAAAGCATGTTTCTCAGCGAAGTTATTCAAGTGTCGTGCTAAGTCACCATCTGGACTCACGACGGAGTTAGACCTTAGCGGGGCTGAAGTAACGCTTCTCGGGAAGGCGCTTAGACGCCGTTTCAAATTAATTTGAAATGACTGCCTGCGTTCCTTTCGAGGAGGCGAAGTCTTAGGCAATCATTAGTCTATAAAAGCCTGATCGGGCTGAAAGAGAAGGCACCACTTCTCTTTAAATTTTCAGAGAACTGCAAATCTCTTCTTCTTCTTTCTCCTACATTTGGAATTTCAAGAACTGCTTCAGTTCTCCAATGGCTCCCAAAAGACGAGCAGGAAAAGAGGTAGCAACCTCTACAACGGAGGGTCCTTCTCCTCCTCCGGTCATCGAACGACCTATCGCGGGTAGGGATCTTTCCCTTTTACTCAGAGATTTTCATCTCTTTTGAAGCCAATTCCTGGCTATTTCATAATGAATCTGGAATGATTCATTGTGATCCAATGATCTCAGGGAGTTTAAGTCCCTTAATTTTCCTTGATTTCTTGATTGGGAATCTAAGAACCGAAGGGTCTCTTCTTCAAGCTTCCAGGCGAAGCTAACCCTTAGGAGGTTCACAACCCGTCGAATAATAGGATGCGAAGCTAACCTTTGGAGCGCAACTGAAAAGGACCTTAATGCCCTTAAAAATAATTTTTTTTTTTAAGCAACAGTATCCTTTTGACGAAGTTAGCCCCTAGGGCTTTGTCGCGTTCTGTTTATTCGAGGTCAAGCTTCCAGAGTGAAGCTACTACTTAGATATTTTTCTGCATCGTGCCTTCACGTGGAGTGCGGAGTTAAGCTGCTACTGCGAAGCTATTGTTAGGCCAACTTCGCTCGGAGGGCGAAGCTATGCGTTAACAAAAAAATTATATTCTTGTTTTAGCTTTCCTTCAGCCGATGAACTAATCATAGTTTCTCCTTGTTTTTGCAGTGCACTATACTCCTGGTCCTCTGAACAGTCTCTTTGGCATAGCCAGGGGGCTGGATGGCAATGTTAGCCTGCAGTTCCATGGGCAGGCTTCACTATTCAGTGAGCGGAGCGCTCCTGGTCGGGATGCACTTATTCATGCTGGGGATCAGCGCACCATGAGGAGCATCTTAACTACCGCTCCCCTTGAAGATTCCGACCGAAGAATCTATCGAAAACCTGGCTTCATGTTTAGAGATGCAGCGCCAGACAATGATCACCAGCTGTTAGCCAGGGAGGGGCAGTGGATTTTCAAATTGGATGGTGAGAAGTACTATCTCCCATCTAGCAAGCGGCATTTTCTCTTGTTCTTCTTTCAATGTGTGCGAGGGCTCGGAAGATGCAGTGGCAAGTGACGCGGACTATTGATTCTGTTCACGTAGGGAAGTTGATAATTCTATCCCCCGGTTACACAAGGACGGGTCCTCCTCGCTGCATATTGGGTCTCCACCTTGGGAACGTACTTCCAGACATCCCAGTAGGAGAAAATCCCGCGGTGACTCAGACTTTTGGAAATCAGTTCTTTAAGATTTGTGGCAATTATCCAGCCACTGATTTCAGGACCCCTGGGTGGATTCATCCTCCCAAAGTGTGGTGGAGGGATTTGACTTTATATGTCCTTGCCCATTTCGAGGAGGATCTGGAGAGGCTGGGACTCTACGAGGCCGTTAGGGCGACCTGTTATGGCATTCAGATGAGCGTAGCGAACTTCTATGCCATTTTTGAGTTGTACTGCCTGGCTACAGGGACCTTCTTCACCCCTGTTGGCGAATTGGGCATGGCTCTGCACAAGATGTGAGAAGTCTCTGCTCTGCATTTGGGGTCTCTCCCATATGAAGAATATTTCCCGTACGAGGCGGAATTGGAACTTCTGGAGAAGCTGGAGCCCGCCTTGTTTGAGACTTACCGGGAGTTGATGTGCCACCTTTACATTTGTTCCAGCATGCATGGGAGCCATAAGGGAGCTTCATGCAGTTTGAAGAGCTGGGAAAATTATTTATTCCCCGACCTGGAAGGTACTCCTGAAGCGGCTCACTGTGGAGTTGCAGATGAAGACATCTTTCACCGGATGTAAGAGCACTCTCAAGGGGATTAGATTCTGGAAGAAGATGATGGACCCTATGAGAAAGGTGATATTCTTCAGAGTTTCCACCACCGGGCTCGTCGGCCGACGTCCCGGAAGGCACTTTTGGCTGGCTTTTTAACGGTTTGGTTGAAGAGATGTGTGGTGCCATCTTCGTCTGGCGATATCATTCATCCGACTGTCTTATTTCCTGCTGTTCGTCTAGTCCATGGTCGTTCTCTTGGACTTCTTCCAGCCATGGTGTGCTGTATTCAAAGAGGCCTTCACGCATTGACGGAGGCTTTCTGTAGGCCACCAACAACGAAGCGGGAAAAGGGGACTATCTTGCCTCGCGACGGACCAAACCCAGAATTGGTTTGCCATATACTTATTTGATGGCATGGTTCGCCCTTCACTGCCCCTCCATGATCCAGGCTGGTGAGGAGCCCCCAGAAGGTGTTCGAATGGCGCTTCTCCGTCGATTCGAGGGGTGTTCGTGGTCACGGACTTATGTGGCTGGGGTCCGCAAACTGCTGTGCCGTCATGACGTCTATAGCCTTTTCCGATACTTTCCCTACATTCGCGATGCAGGCTATGGTGAAGAATTCAAGGATGCAGGGGAAGGACAGACGTCGTTCAGTCAGGGAGTCTTCGAATGGCTGGTTAGCATCCGGCCATCCTACTTATTGTATAGAAGTGGGGACACCTGTTACCTGGAGCCCTATGTTCCGAGTCAGTTTTTCCGTCAGTTTGGATATGACCAACTGTATGTAGGCAATCCAAATAGCAGTCTGGCCTTTATGGGGAGCCTCATTGATGAAGCTCATGCCTGGCGATTTTTCATTGCTGGCTGTACTGAGACGCGACTGTGCATGCCGCTAAGGACTCCTAACCTTCTGACGACCCTGGGATTCTGCCAGTGGTATAGAACCTCGAACTCTACACCCACTGAATTTTCTATTAATTCCTTTGGTGTGAAGTTGATCTCTCAGTGGCTGAAGCGGAAGGTCACTGAGAAGAGGGAGGGTAAAAGGGTCCGCGTTTCAGGCCTTTGGGAATTCATTGCTGTTGATGATAGTGAGGCTTCGGACACAGGAAGTCCTTGCTTTGAAGGGGATACAGGTGCTGAAGCTCCAGCAGCTGCTTCTGGTGGGGTAGGCACGACCCCCATGGAACATGTTGACGTTGAAGAAGTGGAGGAAGAAGATCCTGATGTCCACTTCAAGTGAAAGCGGGAAGGCGGGTCTCGTAGGAAGAGGGTAGTGAAGAAGCCTCATGCTATGCTCCTACGGTTATTGCAGAGGGCGAATCATCTGCAGTGCTTGCTCCTCCTGCTCCATTAATCCTTAAGCTGTCGGCCCGAAGGTAGACCGCTGGTAAAGCTGCTCCGGACCCGGGTATGATCAACTCCGTTCTTATAATACACTCTTATGTATTCCAAACAGCTCATTGTTTACTTTATGATACAGGAACTGAGGCGGTAAAAGGCCCGAGAGCTGAGGCTGCCGGAGAACAGGGGGAGCATTATGATCCCCTGTTTACTTATAGAGAAGGCGATGAGGCTGGCTATTTCGCCGTCTCGGAAGAGTCTGGAGGTGATGCGGCCGATGTAGGTCCTTCGGGTGCTGGGACTTCAAAAGGAAGTCCCGTAGCTTCTAGCTCTTTTGGGTGGACCACAGAGGGTTCGGCGAGTGAAGGTAGGCCAGCCATCCGTGTTGACTCCGCCAAAGATTTTCCTATGAATCCTGAGAGGACTGAAGTCATTGTTGAAGGACTTCGGGGAGAGACTGCGGCCAAGGCAGTTGAGATGATACCATCTTTTGGTAGCACTCTGCTCTTTCGTGAGTAATTTTCTTCTGATATTCATTAAACCTTATTTAAATAGAATCTTGCTACAGGTGTTCCACCTCTTGGTGCATCGACTTCGAGAGAGCCAACTAATCTTCTTGAGGGGACCGGGGTGAAGCAAGTACTTCGACCGCGGCGGATACTGCTGAATTGGAGGCCTTGTATCAAGGTTTGCCTTCCTATCAACCTGAACCGACAAGTGGAAGGGGGATTGAGGGAACAATGGTTACGGAACCATCCTCGCTTCCAACTATACCGATAAGTGGGGTGCCATTGGTTTTGCCGGTGCCCCCTATTTTGTCGAGCGCGGAGCTGAAGGTGATTACCAGTCCTACCTCTCCAACATTGGTGGTTGAGCCAGCTCTCCCAGAAATAGTCACTAGTCCTACTTCAGTTATGGCTGGTGTACTGGTTTCAATGAGGACTCCTCCGAGATCACCGACGACCCCTTATGTTGCTGCAGCCAGTGCTTCTATTATTTCCTCCGTAGTTACGCCAGTGAAACTGGTGGAAACTCTGTCTTCAGGGGCTGCTCGTTTGCCGGGAGTAATTGAGGCCGAGAACGAATTTGTGGCTAATTAGTCGACAGCTTTTATAAGGGCTTGAAGCGATCCATTGCTTTGGTCTTGAAGGGCTCGACTACATTATTTTCTGCTTTAAAGGTGGTCCTCTCCCGAAGCATTGACAGTATCCGAGACTTTAGAGGGGATCACCAGGCCGCCACATTGGAGCTTCTGGTGGACAGACTCGAAAGGGATGTGGACGAATGGCGCCGTCTTAGCCATTCGGATCTAGAATCTTCAGTTAACGAACAGCTTGCGCATCTTGTTGCTCAAATGCATGAAGCTCATCTCACCGCTCAAGAAACTGCTAAGGCAATTTTTTCTGATTTGAAATCCTTGGAGATAAGGAAAGTAGAGCTCGGGGATGCCATAGACGCTTCTAGCAGTGCTCTTCTTGACGCTGAGGATAAAATTGAAAAGGCCAAGGAAATGATTAGGAAGGCTAATCTTCTTTTGTCCAGGCTGAACCAGTTCGTCTTGAAGAGACTGCTCGGCTTGATCAGCTTAAGGTCCAGAATGACGAAGTCTTGCGGCAGGAGCTAGCACAGAGGGCAACCTTGGTTAAAATTGAAGCTCGCTTGCCCAGACAGCGAGCTTTAATAAGGTCGAGTTGGGGTCACAGGCGCTTGTCAGGGCTGCTGAAGAGAGGAAGACTAGGCTGGCCACTCTTGAAGAACGGATCAAGTCCTATGAAGCGCCTTTGTAGCTTGTAATCTGTGCATTCATGTATCCCTCTTTTGAAATCAATAAAAAGTGATATTATTTGACTCCCCTGTCGCATTTCCATCTTGTTTTATGTTCTGAATTCTCAATACCTGCTTTCAAGTTGTATTGCAGCACTTAAACAGAATAATGATATAACTAATCTAATCAGCGGTGATAAGATGAGAGAGTTAGTCACCCATTTGAGAAAATAGTCCTTACTGGACTGAAAGATGAGATTCGGCTATCTGTCGGTTCAGAGGTCGCAATGACGTAACCGATTAAGATCCCACCAAGCTCAAAATTTTGTCATATGATGACAAAGAAATAGTCCTTGCCGGACTAAAAGATGAGACTTGGCTATCTGTCGGTTCAGAGGTCGCAATGACGTAACCGATTAAGATGCCACCAAGCTCAAAATTTTGTCATATGGTGACAAAGAAATAGTCCTTGCCGGACTGAAAAATGAGACTAGGCTATCTGCCAGTTCAGAGGTCGCAATGACATAACCGATTGAGAAGCCACCAAGCTTAAAATTTATCATTCAGAGGTGACGAACTAGACATGATGACAAAGAGGTAGTCCTTGTCAGACTGAAAGATAAGACTTGGCTATCTGCCGGTTCAGAGGTCGCAATGACATAACCGATTGAGAAGCCACCAAGCTCAAAATTTTGTCATATGGTGATAAAGAAATAGTCCTTGCCGGACTGAAAGATGAGACTTGGCTATCTGCCGGTTCAGAGGTCGCAATGATGTAACTGATTGAGAAGCCACCAAGCTCAAAATTTTGTCGTATGATGATAAAGAAATAGTTCTTGCCGGACTGAAAGATGAGACTTGGCTATCTGCCGGTTCAGAGGTCACAATGACGTAACCGATTGGGAAGCCACCAAGCTCAAAATTTTGTCATATGGTGACAAAGAAATAGTCCTTGCCGGACTGAAAGATGAGACTGGGCTATCTGCCGGTTCAGAGGTCGCAATGACATAACCGATTGAGAAGCCACCAAGCTTAAAATTTATCATTCAGAGGTGACGAACTAGACATGATGACAAAGAGGTAGTCCTTGCTGGACTGAAAGATGAGACTTGGCTATCTGCCGGTTCAGAGGTCGCAATGACATAACCGATTGAGAAGCCACCAAGCTCAAAATTTTGTCATATGGTGACAAAGAAATAGTCCTTGCCGGACAGAAAGATGAGACTTGACTATCTACCGGTTCAGAGGTCGCAATGACATAACCGATTGAGAAGCCACCAAGCTCAAAATTTGTATGAGATTTGGAAGGAATTGTCAGAGGTATATTGTTAACGTGACAACCAGAAAAGTCCACTAAAGACTGAGTGGGACTCAGAAACTTGCTGGGGAGCTGGAAATGAATCCCATAAAAGATCATATGTCAGAGGTGTAATGTTAATGTGACAAAAAGAACTTCGTAGGAACTCGTAAAGCAATTTGTCAGAGGTGTAATGTTAACTTGACAAAAAGATATGCCAGAGGTGTAGTGTTAAACTTAGCATGGAAAGGTCTCGTTTTTACTGAGAAAATCGAAAAGGTCACTGTCATAGGTTTAATGTTAACTTAACAGTGAGATAGATGCCAGAGGTATAGTGTTAAACATAGCATGGAAAGATCTCGTTTTCACTGAGAAAATCGAGAAGATCACTGTCATAGGTTTAATGTTAACTTAACAGCGAAATGGATGCCAGAGGTATAGTGTTAAACATAGCATGGAAAGATCTCATTTTCACTGAGAAAATTGAGAAGATCACTATCACAGGTTTAATGTTAACTTAACAGCGAAATGAATGCCAGAGGTATAGTGTTAAACATAGCATGAAAAGATCTCGTTTTCACTGAGAAAATTGAGAAGATCACTGTCATAGGTTTAATGTTAACTTAACAACGAAATGGATGCCAGAGGTATAGTGTTAAACATAGCATGGAAAGATCTCATTTTCACTAGGAAAATCGAGAAGATCACTGTCATAGGTTTAATGTTAACTTAACAGCGACATGGATGCTAGATGTATAGTGTTAAACATAGCATGAAAAGATCTCATTTTCACTGGGAAAATCGAGAAGATCACTGTCATAGCTTTAATGTTAACTTAACAGCGACATGGATGCCAGAGGTATAGTGTTAAACATAGCATGGAAAGATCTCATTTTCACTGAAAAAATCGAGAAGATCACTATCATAGGTTTAATGTTAACTTAATAGCGACATGGATGCCAGATATGAGCGATTTTGGTCAGAAGTGTAGTATTGACTTGACCGAGAGATTCATTTACTGTTAGAGGTGTTTGAACATGCAGTAATTCGAGTGGATCTATCATTCTTTATATGTGGTCTTACCATTCCATGGATGAGAATTGGTAAGTGATTTTGGAGAGGGAATCAAATGGGAACAGGTCCCTTAAGATTTTTAGCAAATCCTCAGCTGTCAACGGGTTGATATGCCTTTACCAACTACCGTTTGAGTCGGGCTAGCCATGCTATTCCCCTCAGCATGATGAGTTGTCGAGGACTTATGTTGGGCTTAAAAGCCAACATTTTCCTCTACCCATAACCGTGGAATCAAATGGGAACAGGTCCCTTGGGATTTTTAGCAAATCCTCAGCTGCCAACAGGTTTGATACGCCTTTACTAACTACCGTTTGAGTCAGGCTAGCCATGCTATTCCCCTCAGCATGATGAGTTGTCGAGGACTTATGTTGGGTTTAAAGGCCAACATTTTCCTCTACCCTTAACCGTGGAATCAAATGGGAACAGGTCCCTTAGCATTTTTAGCAAATCCTCAGCTGTCAACGGGTTTGATATGCCTTTACCAACTACCGTTTGAGTCGGGCTAGCCATGCTATTCCCCTCAGCATGATGAGTTGTCGATGACTTATGTTGGGCTTAAAGGCTAACATTTTCCTCTACCCTTAACCGCGGAATCAAATAGGAACAAGTCCCTTAGGATTTTTAGCAAATCCTTAGCCGTCAACGGATTTGATATGCCTTTACCAACTACCATTTGAGTCGGGCTAGCCATGCTATTCCCCTCAGCATGATGAGTTGTCGAGGACTTATGTTGGGCTTAAAGGCCAACATTTTCCTCTATCCTTAACCGTGGAATCAAATGGGAACAGGTCCCTTAGGATTTTTAGTAAATTCTCAGCCGTCAACGGGTTTGATATGCCTTTACCAACTACCGTTTGAGTCGGGCTAGCCATGCTATTCCCCTCAGCATAATGAGTTGTCGAGGACTTATGTTGGGCTTAAAGGCCAACATTTTCCTCTATCCTTAACCGTTAAAAGTGTTGGATCATTTGGTTAGTGTATGTGTAACCTTGGTTCTTCTTTGAGACAACCAGTGTATGATCAGCTTCCTACTGGTTTATGGTTGTATGATCTCGTTTGGAGGAAGAGAGGGGCGCTCCTTTTGCATATCTTGGATTCGAAGGTCTTGATCAGAGGTGTAATGTTAACTTGATCATGAGAAGGATCCTTATCAAGGATAATACTTCTTTAAGAACCTGCCGTTAATCGGCATCATGAGTAAATCACCATTTGAAGTCATAAGGCGATACACTCTATTTGAATAGACTGTTTCTATTACAAACGGTCCTTCCCATTTGGGCTGAAATTTGCCTTTGGTTTTGTGCGTCATGATCATTGGTCGTCTGACGGCTAAAACCGAATCACCTTTCTGAAAGGCTCTTTTTTGACTTTCTTATTGAAGGCTTTTGAGATCCGAGCTTGATACCACTCAATGTGCTGCTGAGCTTGTAACCGCTTCTCATTTAGGGTTTCGAGCTCTTGAAGACGCAACCGATCATTGTCCTCTGATGTGATCTTAGTGATCAGAGTGACTCGTAATGATGGCATCTGGATTTCTAACGGTATGACTACTTCACACCCGTATACCAGGGAAAAAGGCGTATTGCCTGTCGGGGTCCGAACCGTGGTTCGGTAGGCCCAAAGACATTCACTAAGCTTTTCATTCCAATCTCGCTTATTCGAGGAAACAAACTTTTTGAGTAACTTAATGATTGTCTTGTTGAATGCTTCCGTCAAGCCATTAGCGGCGGGGTTATAAGCAGTTGAAGTCACATTCTGAATTCGGTACTTATCGCAGAATCGATAGAATACCTGGCTTATGAACTGGGGGCCGTTGTCATGGATGATCCGCATAGGGACACCAAATCGATGAATGATATGGTGTTTGACGAAATTAACCACATTAGAAGTTTTAACTTGAACCAGTGGTATAGCTTCTACCCACTTTGAAAAGTAATCGGTTATTGCCAGGATAAATCGGTGACCTTTTATTGAAGAGGGGCTGATTGGCCCTACGACATTGATTCCCCATGCTTCAAATGGCCATGAAGCAACAGTTGGGTGGAGCAACTCTGGAGGCTGGTGTATAAAGTCCGCATGAATTTGGCATACTTTACACCTTCGCGCATACTGGATGGCGTCAGCCATCATAGTTGGCCAATAATATCCAAGCCTGTGTAATCGATCTTTAGGTTTTGGACCTAGCTGATGAGCTCCACATATGCCGTCGTGTGCTTCTTTAAGCACTTCCTGTGCCTCTGAATTAGAAAGGCGACGGAGGAGGACACCGTCATATGAACGACGGTAAAGTGTCTTCAGAGTTAGATCATAGTAAAAACGGAGAGACCTTCGTCTGATAGATGTCGCTTCTTTAGGGTTGTCTGGCAGCAGATTATGTAGAGCATAGTCGATGAAAGGAAATCGCCAATCTCTCGGCTCAAGATCCGTCGAGATATTATAGACCTCTCTGGTTCTTAACATATGTTTAGAGCAGACAAGGTGTCGAGTCGCCACTGTAAGGTGATATTCGGTGTCGATTGGCAAGGCTAGCGTCGTTGCTAATGCAGCAAGAGCATCTGCCTTAGTATTTCGAGATCGAGATACGTGCCCGATGTAAAAGCCATCAAACAGATTAGCCATTTCAATGACCGCGTGATAATAAGGCACCAAGTCTTCGTGACGGACCTCGTATTCGCCTTTAACCTGATTGATAATCAATTTTGAATCGCCGTAAGCTTCAAGGTAGCGTACCCCCATTTCGTGGGCGAGCTGAAGACCAATAAGTAGAGTATTATATTCCGCCACATTGTTGGAGCATGATTCCGTCAGGGAAAATGCTCTAGGAAGGACATGATTCTGTGGAGAGATAAACACAACCCCACGCTGGCAATGATCCTGCCTTTAGGGTCTATTCATGATGCTCCATCGAAGAACATCTGCCATACTTTGTCTTCTAAAGTTATATTAGATTCAAAGACTTCATCTGGAATGTCTTCATTAAGTTTTGAATTTTCCGGAATTGGATGAGCAACCAAGAACTCTGCAAGGGCCTGGCCTTTAACCGCTTTTTGAGGGATAAAGAGCATGTCATATTGAGACAAAAGAAGGGCCCACTTAGCTAATCTTAAATTCAATGACCCTGGCTTCATCATGAGAAGACGCAAAGGATTCACTCTGGAAATGACATGTATGGTTTGGCCGACCAAATAATGTCGTGTCTTCTGAACGGCAAAGACAAGAGCTAAGCACTCCTTCTCAGTAGGATTATAGCGAGATTCCGCCCCTATCAGAGTCCTGCTCAGATAATAAATAGCCTGTTCGTGACCATTGTCGTCTTGTTAAGCAAGCAGGGCACCAAGAGAATGGTCCATAGCTTTTACATAAAGCAAGAACGGTTTCCCTGATGTGGGAGCTACTAAGACTGGAGGTTTTGTGAGATATCTCTTAAAATCCTCGTAAGCTTCTTGACAAGCTTGATCTCATACAAAGGAAACACCCTTTTTCATGAGTCAGGTGAACGGTTGATAGCGGCCTGAGAGATTTGTGATGAATCTTCTAATATAAGCCAGTCTACCTTGCAAGCCTCTAAGCTCTTTGAGATTCCTAGGTGGATGCATGCTCTGAATAGCTTTGACTTTGTCTGGGTCAAGATGAATTCCTTTTGTTGTAACAATAAATCCAAGGAACTTGTCACTCGAAACTCCCAAGAAGAATTTTGTCGGATTCATTTTTAGTTGATGAACCCGCATTATGTCGAACATTGTTCTCAAGTCACGAAGATGGTCATTCTTATTGCGGCTTTTGACAGCAATGTCGTCGACATAACATTCTACCATTTTTTAGAGATGATCGCGAAAGATTGTATTCATTGCCCGCTGAAAGGTTGCTCTGGCGTTCTTTAGTCCGAAGGGCATCACGGTGTAGCAGTATACCCCCAATGGCGTCCGAAACGAAGTATGCTTCTCGTTCTCTGGATACATCTTAATCTGATTGTACCCTGAAAAGTCATCCATGAAAGACATTCTTTAGAATCCACAGGTATTGTCAATCATGACATCGGTAATAGGCAGTGGGAATTCGTCTTTAGGACAAGCTGTATTGAGATCACAGTAGTCGATGCAGATCCGTATTTTCCCATTCTTCTTGAGGACGGAAACGATATTAGAAACCCAATCTGGATGTTGTTTCTCCCGTATGAAGCCACATGCAATGAGCTTATGAACTTCGACTTCAATAGCCTCCATAATGTTTGGACAAAACCGACGTTGTTGCTGCTTGACTGGCTTGGCATCAGGTTTGATATTCAGACGATGCATGGCTACTTGTGGGTCAAGTCCGGGCATGTCTTCGTAGTTCCATTCAAAGACGTCTATATATTCCTTTATGAGCACTACTAATTCTTCTTTTTTCATACGTGATAAGCTTTCACTTATAAAGATGGGTTTAGGGTGATCTTGACTACCCAAGTTGACATGTATCACCTTGTCTTCAGTAGGTAGTTCACGCTGTTCGAATCGCTTTTCCCACTAGAGATCCAATTGCTGAGCCCATGGTTCCTCATTAGTAGCTTCCACTGGCACTAATTGACTGTTCGAAGTCATATTAATGGTAAGATTCTTGAACATTATTCCCACAGTGACATCTGAGGCCCATTCGGAGGAAGAGGCAGAATGTGATGGGATCGGTTTGTCATCCTTGGACTGAATCGTTGCTGGTGGTGTGGGTGCAATGTATCCCAACCCCCTGCGTGTGTTATCATAGTAATTTGCAGGTTTCCCTCTTGGCACAAAGTTGCGCAGCAAACTACGTCTTCCTTTTTCGAAATTCAAGCCCTTCCCATGCTTCAGGTTGTACCCCATTTTCTTCATCATATGGTGCGCTGGTCGCGCATAGTGGAAAAATTGTGGGGTGTCTAAGTCTGAACTTGAATCTGTGACTGTAGACCCTCGTGGTTGGGCTTTACCGAATATTATTGGTAACTGACCTTCTTTGGATGGAGGGATCACTAAAATGGCCCCTTCTACAGATTCTAAGGGTGTACCGGATGCACTTAGTTTATGTAAAGGCATGTGCAGAGAGTTATCTGTGATGGATTCAAACAACCCAACACTCACAAGATAATCAAAGGAAATATTATCATTTATTACCCATTCCCCCTCATCTTCAGAAGGAGTGTTACATTGGGGATTATTAAGACATACTATAGTCGGTTCACTAATCAAAATGGCTGGCATGTCTGCTTCAGATTCTGAATCCGCCTCATTACCACTATCATCATTGTCAGGCAATGATTCTTTTGATGTTTCACCGATCTCTTGATACAAGAGAGCGTCAGTAAAGTAATTTTTCACCCCTTTGAATGGTTGCTTCTCAGCGAAGATAGTTCGTACTGTTGCATCATCTTCAACATATTTGAAGCACTGGTGCAGAGTGGAGGGAACGATCCAGTTGGCGTGGATCCACGGTCGTCCTAGTAACAAGTTGTATGATGTGTCAGCATCAATGACATAGCACGTCACTTCTAACTTCAGGCTCCCGATTTAGCAACGGAGTTGAATTTTATCAAGTGGATGACTACTTCCGGCATTAAAATCGTATATTGTTGTAGTGGTTGCGGACAACCTATATAGTGGTATACCGAGGAAGTAGAGGAGCCTTTTGGGGATGATGCTGAGTGCAGACCCCAGATCAACCTGTACCCTTTCAATGCATGTTGAACCGATGTATCCGGTGTAGTACAAAGGTCGATCGTGCTTGTTATCCTTGAGAAGCATATCTTCCGCTGTGAAGGTAATAGCAGTTACCTTTGATTGTACATGATGGCATTCAGGGCAAGAAGACTGAGCGTCATCTTTAGTGATTTTTGGCATATACGTCAGGAATGATTCTGAATTGGCCAGTGCATCTCTAAGTGCTTCTCTTGTCTCTTTTGAGAGACGAAGGAGCTCGTGTATGGTAATATGAGCCGGGATATTAGCCAGCTAGGCCAATATGTCAAAATGAAAGGGCATGTCAAGCCCTGAGCCTGAAGGCTTCTTCAGGACATAGTCGAACCGGACTTCCTTTGGCTTCTCCTTTCCCTTGGTTGGGACTGAAGCGGATGCTGGTATTTGTACTGACGTCGTCTGCTGTTGTGTCTCGTCAGTAGCTTTCTCATACTGTTTTAAGTATGATTTTCCAGATCGAGCACCTGTTGGCTGAGGTACATCAGCCTGTGTCGTGCAAGCGAGCTTTTCCCCTTCGGAATCACTGAGAGAACCTGATGTGAGGTTGCCATCATCTAGCAGGATGGAGATGACATTGCAAGATTTGCCCTTCGACTTGGACTTCTTTGAATCCCATTGTTCGTCTTGGACAAGGTCTGGGTGTATCCACATAATTTTCCCTGTCTCCAGTGTCAAATGAACAAGGCCCTTATTCTCTCGAGTTTTAGCTGAAGAATGCTTGACTTCCAGCCGCGCTGCAGGGATTGGATAAGTTCCGTCAGAAACTGTGACCTTTGGGGTTTTGCCGAACTCGAGGGTCACCATATTTGCAGTGACTTTCTTTTGCTCTGACTTCAGTGTCAGGACTCCGGCGTCGATTAAAGCTTGAATTCTGTCCTTGAGGACAAAACACTTGTCAGTAGGATGATGAATCATCCTGTGAAAGAGACAATATTTAGGATCGTTCGTGCGTCCTATTTCATTAGGATGTCGAGCATCTGGCAGCTTCAATTTATTCCCTTTGTGGAGTAAATGGAATATTGTGACCACTTGATCGTCTTTGAAGGAGTACTGTTTCGGAGGAAACTTGGACTCCTGATTATTGAAGTCGCTCTTCTTGGCCTTCGACTGAACATCCCCTGATAATTCGACGGACATAGTCTCTTTAGCTTTGGCTTGAGAAGACTGTGACATGTCACCACGCCCTTTATTATTCATACCCCATTTGCCTTTAGGGGTGGATGGTTCAAAATTTTTAGCTGACTTTTCGGCCATCTCAGCTTGCTCGACCAGTTCTTTCCAGGTATGGGCTTTAACAGCTCCCATGCTAATTTCAACTTGGTCTAAGAAGTTGTGTCGCATGTCTGTAAGAGCATGGGTAATGGCATCCCTGCTGGGCACATCAGAGACAAGTTCTGAACCGCTCAATGTAGTTACGGATAGATTCGTCCTTCCTCTGTACGGTAGAGAGAAGTTTATCCATGGTCACCTCGGTATCATCCTCGTAGAAA
Source organism: Agave tequilana (assembly GCA_038442645.1). Lineage (NCBI taxonomy): Eukaryota > Viridiplantae > Streptophyta > Magnoliopsida > Asparagales > Asparagaceae > Agave > Agave tequilana. The sequence continues at coordinate 55,044 of JAVJIF010009845.1, forward strand.
CGAGAAAGAAATCAGGTTTCCAGGTCAATCCAGGAATTGACAGAGCCTGGAGGAAGACTTCAGAACCAGTCAAATGCTACCCCCTTTAAGGTGCCAATGAACAGTCTGGCCATGATAGCATCATTGTCTATAACATTACCGGTCTGAGACTGGAAATTGTAGATGTGTTGGTTTGGCGAGCTCTTACATCATACGTATGTAACGTTGGTGGTTTGAACTTTGGTGGGTATGGCACTGAATCCTATTCCAGTGGGTAAGGACGGACTGCCCCTACTTTCTTTAACTCATCCCTCTGAGTTAGGGATGCGATTTGAGCTTGGATGCCTTTAAGAACTTCAGTGTCTAAAGAAGAACCCTCCTTTGACTTCTCCGTCCTTGGCTGTTCATTGCTAAGATGTTCTTCCTCATCATACTTACTCCCGGTATCATTGTTATTCCAGTTATTGAGGAGTTGAGCAAGCATCTGTTGAATGTTGTCCAAAGCTTCTTGTTGGGTCTTGGAAGTTTGCTCCTGAGCTTCCAACCGTCGACAAAGGTCATCATTACCGTTATCAGCCATATTTACTGACACTTTATCCGTTCGCACCGAGCTGATGTCACTGAAGAGGCATACCCGCTGTCTTCATCCTCCTCCTCAGACCATTGGAACAATTTTCTCATTGGTTCTGGTGAGGTTACTGCAGTTGAGGAAGATGGCTGTGTTGGCCCAAGGTTACAATCACCCGTTTTTAGTGTGTTTTGATGATTACAAAACATACTAGTTATTTGTACTAATATTGTTTGTTGTTTTTAGTATGTTTCAGGTTTCTAATGAAACTAGGTATTTTCTTCCCCAAAGGAAGGAGTTGGGACTCAAGTCACCTCAATTCGGGCTCAAAGAATCAAGCTTGCAAGATCATATGATGAAGCCCTCTTGAAGAACTTGTAGTCCTTAGAACAAATGTAAGAAATAGATTGTAAAAGTTTGAGTTTTGGAAATTGGCTCTAGGATACACACACACACATGTTTGTTTACAAGTTTTCATGTTTAAAACTTTTTGTTTCTAAGTTTTTTTCATGACTTGACTAATATACATGACTCCAAGTTTTACAAAGACATATATCATATTTAGATCATGTATACTCTTTCTATCATGATACTTAGTTATCTTTACTTCAAAATATTTTTTACAAAACAAAAATTTAAAGTCCTGTCCAGCTGCTGTTTTTCTGTTTCAGGCAAGTCCGGCCGACCGGCCTGGTCGACCGGCACCTGCACAGGACATGCACGCTTGTGCATGTCTGTCGGCCGACCGCCCGGGTCGACCGACTGACTGTAGTCCTGCTCTCGGGTTTTCTGGGTCGACCGCCGGGTCGACCGCCCGAAGAAAACTGTGTTTTCTTTTAAGAGGACGGTCGACCCTGGGGTCGACCGGAGCCCAACGGCTCTTTGCCAGCTGAGCGGACGGTCGACCGGACCGGTCGACCGTCAAGCCTGCAAAGTGCCAACGGCTCTTTCCTCTTTTGTGCAATTCTGAAATCTGCCTTTTTAATCTGTTTTGGCAGACTTGTTCTGAGGTTTTGGAGAACTTTTTCAGGTCAAATAAGGTTAAAATAAATTGTTTTTAACCCTTTCTTCTCCCTATAAATAGAGGAGTATAGCCTCTTGCAAAAAAACCAAGAAAAATTCCTAAGTTTTCAAAGTTTTCAAAAAGAGAAGAAAAGTTTTTAAGCTCTCAATTTCTCCATACTTTCTTGAGGTTGTTTTCAGTTGTGTTTGTTAGCAAATATCACTCTACAACTGAGTTTTCTCACTACACTCCTTAGAGCCAAAATTTCCTACTCAATCTATAAGGAAATTGTAAAAGAGTGAGAGTTTGTAAAGAGTTTAGTGATCTTGTTGTGATCACTTTGGTTACTTGTGTTCATCTTCATCTTGTTGAGACACCTCTTCGGTAGAGGTTATTGTAAGTGGTGGAGCTCGGTGCTCGGGTCTTTGGTAGACCATTGTAAGCGTCCTCGGTGGATAGTGGAAACCCTTCACGGAGGTGAAGGCGGGGAGTAGAGCGGTGGCTCGAACCTCGAAACAAACATCTTGTGTTTGCGATTACCTTGTGTCCATTTTGATTTAAATTTCTCTTGCACTTTATTGCTTTAAATTACTTGCTTGAGATCTAGTTTTCTATCCTTGTGTTATTGCTTCTAGTTTGTGATACTTGTGATATATCTAGTATGCACTTCATCATAGCATATTATTCATTGTTCGATCAATTCTCATACAACAAGGTTGCATTGCGCACCTCTAACCCATTCAAGGGGAATCAGGAGGAAGGAGTTCAGAACCCTTCACGGGGTATTCGGCTCTTAGTCTTGTTTTGAGAGATCGTTGCATCATTCATCCATCATAATTTTAAAAAGATTGTTAGATTAGCAATTACACCTATTCACCCCCCCTCTAGGTATTTTTCAATTGGTATCAGAGCTTGGACTCTAGGCTATTGGCTTAACAACCTTAGAGAGATCCTAATTTTGCTAATCATTTCATTCATACTCACTTAGTAAAGATGGCCGATGGTATTAAGACACCCCCTAAGTTTGATGGACTTAACTTTCCCATATGCAAGGTTAAGATGACCGTTTTCTTGTAATCTCTAGTTAGTCGAGTTGCAAAGGCCGTGACCAAACCCTTTAGTGCACCCCCCGATGATGAATCTACTTGGTCCAAGATTGAGACTAAAGAATTTGATGCCAATGCTAGGGCTCACTATGCACTACTTCAAGCCCTCAATGATGATGACATTGCTAGAGTCATCCATTGCAAATCCGCATTCGAGATTTGGACACACTTGCTAGTTACACATGAGGGAAGAGGGCTAAGATAGACCTTCTTCGGTCCCAATATGAAAACTTTTGCATGCAAGAAAATGAAACCATAGATGATATGGTTACAAGATTTACAAAGATCACTAATGGACTTTCTTCTCTAGGTGATGCTATCGACAACGACCAAAGAGTAAGGAAGATCATCCGGGCTCTTCCTCCTTCATAGGAAGTTAAAGCAACAACCTTGAAGGAACTCAATGACAAGGAGGAGATGGAGCTAATAGGTCTCATTGGGAACCTCAAAACCCATGAGATGGAGAGAAAAGCTAGGGAGGACATGGCTCCCTCCAAGAAGAAGACTATAGCCTTCAAGAGTCAATCCACACACTCCGACGACGACGATGAAGAAGAAGATGACGAAGAGCTCTCACTTCTTGTAAAGAACGTCCGGAGGATGTACAACAAGGCTAAATTTCAAGGAAGGAGGAGATGGCAAGGAGGTAAAGAAGAAAGAAAGATCATTTGCTTTAATTGCCAAAGACCGGGACACATTGTAGCGGAATGTCCGGACAAGGTAAAGCCCTCCACATCCAAGAAGCCCTTCAAGAAGAAAGCAATGAAGGCAACATGGGATTCCGAGAGTGAATCCGAAGAGGAAATCGACACCGCCAACATGTGCTTCATGGCTAATGAAAGCACAAGCAAGGTAACCCCCTCCACTTCTTTTGATGATGAACTCTCCATGGATGAACTAGGAGAAGCATTTGTGAAACTTTCTCATAACTATGATTTTCTAAAGAAAAAGTATTTAAAAATGAAAAAGGAAAATGAAACTCTTAATCTTCAAGTAGTTACTCTTACTAAAGAAAAGGATGACTTGCTCTCTACTTTAGTTTCTACTAAAAATGATTTTGATAAGTACAAGATTTCTTGTAAAGGCAAGACCCCACTAGTTGATTCTAATGAGATTACCATACTTAAAGAAACAATAGACTCATTAGGAATTGTTTTGAAAATTGTGAGTTTAATAAAAAGAAGATTGAGGCTATGTTTCCTAAGAAACAAGCCCCTAAGAAAAATGCTTTTCATGCTCATGCTCATGCTCATACCACACAACCTTTGCATCGTGGCAAACCCCCAAAACATGCTCACACTTCACACACACATCATGCATTCATGTATGGTAGAGTGTTCTCATGTTCACATTGTGGGCATAAAGGACACTTAGCCAATTTTTGCTATGATAGACTAAATGCATCACGTCATAATGTTTGGGTTCGAAACACTAACTTTCAAGGACCCAAGAAAATTTGGGTACCAAAGTCAACAAATTTGTTAAATGATGTAGGTACCCTCCAAAGCCCAAAGACGTAGAGGATTGTGGTATCTTGATAGCGGTTGCTCAAGGCACATGACTTGGAACATCAACAACTTTGCAACCCTATTAAGATATCATGAAGGTGGCACCGTCACCTTCGGAGATGACGCCAAGGGTAAAATCATCGGTATCGGTAATGTAAAACTTGGCACATCCCCTTTAATTGAAAATGTTGTTTTAGTTGATGGCCTCAAGCATAATCTCTTGAGTGTTAGTCAACTTTGTGATAAAGGTTTTGATGTTGTTTTTGATAATGTAGTTTGTAAAGTAATTGATAGAATATCTAATACTTGTGTGTTTTCCGGTTTTCGTGAAAATAATGTTTATATGATAGATATGTCTAATATGTCTTGTAATATTACTTGTTTAAAAGCCCTCGATGATGACTCTTGGTTGTGGCATAGAAGACTAGGCCACATTTCATTTGACCATATATCTAGGTTAAACACAAAGGAAATGGTGAAAGGTATTCCTTACTTGAATTTTGAAAAGGACCGAGTTTGTGGCACATGTCAATTTGGGAAACAAACTAAGTCTTCTTTCAAGTCAATTAAGGATATCATGACATCACGTCCTTTGGAGTTAATCCATATGGATCTATTTGGCCCTACACAAACCAAAAGTCTAAGTGGGAATAGATTTGCATTTGTTTGGTTGATGACTTTTCATGTTTCACTTGGGTTTTCTTTCTTGAACATAAAAACCAAGCATTTTCATATTTTCAAACTTTTAAGAAGAGAGTTGAAAAAGAAAAGGATTCTTTGATTTAAGGATAAGAAGTGATAGAGGAGGTGAATTCATTAACCTACCCTTTACCACTTTTTGTGAAGAACATGGAATAAAGCATGAACTATCTTGTCCTAGAACTCCACAACAAAATGGAGTAGTTGAACGGAAAATAGAATATTACAAGAGATGGCTAGGACAATGCTTAGTGAATATGGTCTACCACATTATTTGTGGGCCGAGGCCGTTAATACATCATGCTATATATCAAATCGTGTTTTCTTGTGTAAAAATACTACAAAAACTTCTTTTGAAATGTACTTTTCTAGAAACCAAATGTTTAATATTTTAAAGTTTTTGGATGCAAATGTTTTGTTTTAAATACAAAGATAATTTAGGAAAATTTGATGCTAGATCTTATGAGGCTATTTTTGCTGGTTATTCTAATACTAGTAAGGCTTATAGAGTCTTCAATAGATCATCTTTGACTATTGAGGAATCTATACATGTTAAGTTTGAAGAATCTAACTTGTTTGTTAAGAATGTTGTAGAAATAGATGCTTTGGATGAAGATTTGGAGAAAGTGACCTTGGAGGATACACCTATTATGGGAGACAAGCCAAAGGATGATGAAGGAAGTGAAGCTAAAGTAGAAGAGGCTCAAGGAAATGAACATCAAACAAATGGAGTGGAGCCTACTCAACAACTTCTAAAGGATTGGAGATACAATCCACATCATCCCAAGGACCTCGTCATAGGTGAAGTATCAAAAGGGGTAACCACTCGCTCTAAACTTCATGATTTTTGTGGACATTATGCTTTTATTTCACATTTTGAACCCAAGAACGTCCTCGAAGCCGAGGCCGATTCATATTGGTTGCTAGCCATGCAAGAGGAGCTCAATCAATTTGAGCGCAACCAAGTTTGGCACCTTGTTCCTAGGCCCCACGATAGACCAACAATTGGTACTAAGTGGATCTTTAAGAACAAGTTGGATGAATCGGGTAACGTAGTTAGAAACAAAGCTAGGTTAGTTGCCCAAGGTTACACTCAAATCGAAGGAATCGATTTTGAAGAAACCTTTGCACCCGTAGCACGGCTTGAAGCCATACGGATGACACTAGCTTTTGCCTCATATAAAGATTTTAAATTGTTTCAAATGGATGTTAAAAGTGCTTTTCTAAATGGTTTTATTGAAGAGGAGGTGTATGTTGAACAACCCCCCGGGTTTGTTGATCCTACACATCCGGATTTTGTTTTTAAATTAGATAAAGCTATTTATGGTTTAAAACAAGCCCCTAGGGCTTGGTATGAAAGACTTTCTTCATTTTTGATTTCCAATGGTTTTAAGAAAGGTAAAATTGATACAACCTTGTTTACAAAACATGTAGAAAAAGATATACTTATTGTCCAAATTTATGTAGATGATATTATTTTTGGTTCTTCTAATGAATCTCTTTGCCAAGCTTTTGAGTCATGCATGAAGGATGAATTTGAAATGTCTATGATGGGGGAGCTCAACTATTTCCTTGGACTCCAAATCAAGCAAAGGAAGGATGGGATCTTCATCAATCAAGCCAAGTACACAAAGGAACTAATCAAGAGGTTCGGGCTTGAAGGATCTAAAGTGAGCAAAACTCCCATGGCAACAACCACAAAGCTTGATAAGGATGAACAAGGTAAAAGTGTAGACATTAAATTATACCGTAGCATGATAGGTAGCTTGCTTTATTTGACGGCTAGTAGGCCGGATATCATGTTTTCCGTTTGTCTTTGTGCACGTTTTCAATCTTGTCCTAAAGAGTCTCACATAATTGCGGTTAAACGCATAATTAGATACCTTAAGGGCACTATTGAGATGGGTTTGTGGTATCCGAAAACCGGTCAATTTCAATGACTAGCTTTTCGGATGCCGACTATGCGGGTTGTAGGGTAGATAGGAAGAGTACAAGTGGAACATGTCAATTCTTAGGTAATTGTCTTGTATCTTGGTCTTCCAAAAAGCAAAATTCGGTAGCCCTATCAACCGCCGAGGCGGAGTATGTTGCAGCCGGAGCTTGTTGTGCACAAGTTCTTTGGATGAAACATACTCTCCTCGACTATGATTTACACTTTGATCATGTTAAAATATTTTGTGATAATACTAGTACAATTCACATGACAAAGAATGCAAATCAACATAGTAAAACTAAACACATTGACATTAGGTATCACTTTCTTAGAGATCATTATGAGAAAGGTGATATCGATATTGATTATGTTTCAACCGATTTTCAACTTGCCGATATTTTTACTAAACCTCTAGATTATGCTAAATTTTCATTTATTTGTGGTGAGTTGAATGTTTGCATTATGGATTCTTAAAAAATTTTGTTTGTTTTGTTTTTAACCCTTTTTGATGTATGACAAAAAGGGGAGAAAAAGATAAGCTTGTTTACTTGAGTTATTGTTTATTTGAGTTTTTGACAAAACTATGTGTTTTCAATGTTTTCAATGCTTTATGTATTTAGCTTTTCATAGTCATTCTTTTCACATAGCATTATTTGAGGGGGAGCTTTCCAAGCTCTTCTTCCATTTTTGTTTAAATAACTTATATGTTTTGTCATCATCAAAAAGGGGGAGATTGTTGGCCCAAGGTTACAATCACCCGTTTTTAGTGTGTTTTGATGATTACAAAACATACTAGTTATTTGTACTAATATTATTTGTTGTTTTTAGTATGTTTCAGGTTTCTAATGAAACTAGGTATTTTCTTCCCCAAGGAAGGAGTTGGGACTCAAGTCACCTCAATTCGGGCTCAAAGTATCAAGCTTGCAAGATCATATGAAGAAGCCCTCTTGAAGAACTTGTAGTCCTTAGAAAAAATGTAAGAAATAGATTGTTAAAGTTTGAGTTTTGGAAATTGGCTCTAGGATACACTCACACATGTTTGTTTACAAGTTTTCATGTTTAAAACTTTTTGTTTCTAAGTTTTTTTCATGACTTGACTAATATACATGACTCCAAGTTTTACAAAGACATATATCATATTTAGATCATGTATACTCTTTCTATCATGATACTTAGTTATCTTTACTTCAAAATATTTTTTACAAAACAAAAATTTTAAAGTCCTGTCCAGCTGCTGTTTTTCTGTTTCAGGCAAGTCCGGCCGAACGGCCCGGTCGACCGGCACCTGCACAGGACATGCACGCTTGTGCATGTCTGTCAGCCGACCGCCCGGGTCGACCGACTGACTGTAGTCCTGCTCTAGGGTTTTCTGGGTCGACCGCCGGGTCGATCGCCCGAAGAAAACTGTGTTTTCTTTTAAGAGGACGGTCGACCCTGGGGTCGACCGGAGCCCAACGGCTCTTTGCCAGCTGAGCGGACGGTCGACCGGACCGGTCGACCTTCAAGCCTGCAAAGTGCCAACGGCTCTTTCCTCTTTTGTGCAATTCTAAAATCTGCCTTTTTAATCTGTTTTGGCAGACTTGTTCTGAGATTTTGGAGAACTTTTTCAGGTCAAATAAGGTTAAAATAAATTGTTTTTAACCCTTTCTTCTCCCTATAAATAGAGGAGTATAGCCTCTTGCAAAAAAACCAAGAAAAATTCCTAAATTTTCAAAGTTTTCAAAAGAGAAGAAAAGTTTTTAAGCTCTCAATTTCTCCATACTTTCTTGAGGTTGTTTTCAGTTGTGTTTGTTAGCAAATATCACTCTACAACTGAGTTTTCTCACTACACTCCTTAGAGCCAAAATTTCCTACTCAATCTATAAGGAAATTGTAAAAGAGTGAGAGTTTGTAAAGAGTTTAGTGATCTTGTTGTGATCACTTTGGTTACTTGTATTCATCTTCATCTTGTTGAGACACCTCTTCGGTAGAGGTTATTGTAAGTGATGGAGCTCGGTGCTCGGGTCTTTGGTAGACCGTTGTAAGCGTCCTCGGTGGATAGTGGAAACCCTTCACGGAGGTGAAGGCGGGGAGTAGAGCGGTGGCTCGAACCTCGAAACAAACATCTTGTGTTTGCGATTGCCTTGTGTCCATTTTCGCTTTAAATTTCTCTTGCACTTTATTGCTTTAAATTACTTGCTTGAGATCTAGTTTTCTATCCTTGTGTTATTGCTTCTAGTTTGTGATACTTGTGATATATCTAGTGTGCACTTCATCATAGCATATTATTCATTGTTCGATCAATTCTCATACAACAAGGTTGCATTGCGCACCTCTAACCCATTCAAGGGGAATCAGGAGGAAGGAGTTCAGAACCCTTCACGGGGTATTCGGCTCTTAGTCTTGTTTTGAGAGATCGTTGCATCATTCATCCATCATAATTTTAAAAAGATTGTTAGATTAGCAATTACACCTATTCACCCCCCTCTAGGTGTTTTTCAGGCTGTTCATAACTGTAGGGTATTGCAACCCTAGATCTGGTATTTCGAAAGACACCTTCTTCATATACCAAGACTTCGCCAAGGCCTGGGCTATAATCCAGATCTGGGGATCTGTAGGGAGTGTCGTGCGACGCTCATCTGCCCCTACGCAGCTCTCGTCCCCTTTCGATCATGTTAACGGATGCAGATGGCAGATCTCGCGATGCGCTCCTTTTGCGATGTTTTACCAGAGCTTGCACCGACAGTCGATCAAAAACTGATCGTCGGCCTGGAGGAGTGGCGAGGATTGGTCCTAGCCAGCAATGGACTGAGTGGACTGTCACCAACTGACATCCCACTTGTTGACAAAATGAGGAAGAAATTTGGAAAGATTCCGACTTCTGTTTGCTTGTCAAGAATTCCCGCAAATCAGACCCAGTCGGGCCTAATCGATTCAGCACAGAGGCTCTATTGGATTGCACATAGGACGATGTCCTGTTCTATTCATCACTACAGAGGTAATTAGCAGTAAATAGTGCTTTAGCTCTAACTTCGCGGCTCAGAACCTTGGAATGTCCTTGGGTGCTGAAGCTGCATAAGCACCGCTGTCAACACTTAGGGACGATCCCTTAGCTCCGCTGCGAATAGTGCTTGATGAACTGGGGAGCGAAGCATGCTGTGGTGCTTTATCTGCTATGTTGCTGCGAGGGTGATTAGCCCTAGATGGTGTTTCGGCTCTAAATTTGCGGCTAAAAGCTTAGAAAATGCCCTTGGGCGCTGAAGCTGCATAAGCACCGCTATCAGCATTTAGGGGTAATCTCTTAGCTTCGCTGCGAAGAGCGAGCTTAGTACTTGAAGAACCGGGGAACGAAGCACACTGTGGTGCTTTGGTTCCAGCTTCGCGGCTGTGAACATCATGTGTACCCTGAGGTACTGTGTTTGGCACACCATCAGTAGCTTTACTCATAAGAACGAGGCTAGCGCAAGTAGTTATTGCTCCTGAATTAGGCGAAGGCATTGTCGTCGTCATAACTTCGCGGCTGACAGTCTCGACGAAGCAGGAAGGCATCTTGCCTTTTTCTTCGCGAGAGAGATGAACTTGTGGCGTAGCTACACTTGAGGCTTCATACAGAGCCTTTTGCTTTGGCCTCCACATCTGCTTTGAAAAAGGAGACTTAGGTTCGCAGGGAACCTGATTAGCCACACGTGAGGCTGGGAGGTGTTGGAAGGATTCTGCTTCGGTTTCTGCTCTGAAACCTTGGCCACCGAGACATTTCTATGCTTTCGTGCATGGAGCATTAGACCACCCCCAGAGAGGAGTTCTTCGAATTTTCCCTGGTCAAAGTGAACGACTAGGTTTTCGAAGGTAACAGGCTGAAGATTCTAACCCTTGCATTATGGGCCTACTTCCTTGTTACGCTAGAAGACCGTGGTAGGCTCGTAGAGAGCCTCATCTGTCTTCACAGAGACTTGCTTAGCCAGAGGGGCTCTGGCTACACCGGCTTCCTTGAATTCAGAAGTAGACCCGAAGGTCTGTTCGTCGCATTGCGACACTGATTCTCAATAGTGGAGAATTCTTTCCCCAGAGGAGTCGCCATCTTGTTTTCTATTGATTTTGCAAAGGGGAAAACTTAAAAAAGGGTTGAGGAGCTAAATTACAAGTAACACAAAAGATTACAAGTAGATCTCCTCTGAGATTCTGGAGAAGTGTGCCGATAGGAGTCTGTTCAGCGCGCGATCACTTTGTCTCTTTGATGATGCGATCGATGGGATTCCCTTCTCGCCTGGTTCGGGAAATCAGAGAATAGAAGGTTGGTAGAACTCTCTTGTTACTTCTCAAACTGCCTCCACTTGGGAATTCCTTCTCGCCTGGTTCCGGAGATTCCTCGAGAGGGAGGAGGATCTTAGGGTATTAGCATCCTGATTAGAGAAGTAGTTCTCTGAATTTTTAGAAGCAAGAGAATAGATCTCTGTTTAGCCGTCTCTTCTCTTCTTTCAGCCTCTATTTCCGTGTGTCTTCTTCTTCTCAGCCTCTGGTGGGCTATTTATAGGGAGAGCAGGGGTAAAATTGCCCTTTATAAAATCTGAAAACAGATCGAGTCAATCTGTTTAAACCTGAAAGGTAGCCTTGCCGCGAGGCTAGAATCAGCTTCTGCGAAGCTAGGAATAGCATGTAGCGTCAATCTCCTGATCTGTTTTGATTCTTTCCAAATAACTGAAAGATCTCCCCTGATCCTCTTACTTGTTTTAGGAGAGTCAAGCGATTATGACAAACAACTGCCATATTTGATCTCATATTTGATCTTAAATGGATTTGATCACATATGGAGATTTAATTGGTAAAAGGTGACCATGAAAGACCTGCAGCGGAGCTGCCACGTCGAGCTCGCAGCGGAGCTGGAGGAAGCGTCTGGGGAAGTCAGAAGAAAGCTCTTCAGCGGAGCTGGATAAACATCTATGGCGAAGCTACCGAACATCCTTCTGCGCGGTCGCGTGTGACTTCGAGCGAAGCTAACTCTCTGCAAAGTTAACTGAGCACTTCAGGCGAAGCTGTAAGTTAGCTCTCCGATAGAGCTTTGAACAGTTCCAAGGCGAACTTGGACAAACTTAGCCTCTCAGGTGAGGCTATCCGCTTGGGCTAATGCGATGCTAAGTGTTGAGCTAACCTAGCTGTTTTCCATTATGTTTGCAAAGGGGAAAAACTTACAAAAAAGAGTTTGAGGAGCTAAATTACAAGTATTCTTAGAAAGATTACAAGTAGATCCCCTCAGAGATTCTGGAGAAGTGTGCCGATAGGAGTCTGGTCAGCGCGCGACCACTTTGTCCCTTTGACGATGCGAGCGATGAGATTCCCTTCTCGCCTGGTTCCGGGAATCAGAGAATAGAGGATTGGTAGAACCCTCTTGCTGCTTCTCAAAATCGCCTTCGATAAGGAATTCCTTCTCGCCTGGTTCCGGAGATTCCTTGAGAAGAAGGACGATGTTAGGGTATCAACACCCTGGATAGAGAAAGCAATTCTCTAAAAGGTCTCTGAATTCGAGAACGCACGGTGCGTTATGAAGAAGCCTCAGTCGAAGAAGCTAATTGATCGATTCTTGCGATCAGAAGGCAATTGATGGCTCCTTCCTCTGCAATCCGATGCCTCTCCCTTGTGCCCCTGACGGGCTATTTATAGGGAAAGTAAGGGTATAATCGTCCCCTTTGAAGATATAGAAACAGATTGAACCGAATCTGTTTGAATCTGGAAAGTAGCCTTGCTGCGAGGCTATAATAGCTTCCGCGGAGCTAGAAAATGGCAAATCGGTTGATCTTTCCGATATGTTATGATCCTTTCCATATCGTTGATTGATTCTCCTTGATCCACTTACTCGTTTCAAGAGAGTCAAGAGATTGTGGCAATCACCTGCCATATTTGAATCCTGATTGGATTTGATTAGATTGAATCCGATCTCATCAGGAGATTTGATTGGTCAAAGGTTGACCATAGCAGGCTGATGGCGGAGCTGCCCGCTTTGAGGCTCATAGCGGAGCTAGAGGCAATTCCTGGCGAAGTCCGAAAAGAGGGTCTTCGGCGAAGTCCGAAAAGAGGGTTTTCGGCGAAGCTATCAGTTAGCTTCCTGGCGGTGCTCTGGATGATGTTAGCCTCTCAAGCGAGGCTATCTCCTTGGGCTAATGTAATGCTAAATGCTAGCATTTTAGACCTGCTGAGGTCTGTTAGAAACAATCCGGGTTCACTGTTCTGCTTGCTGGATCAGTGGAGTCCATCGCTTCCTTGTCCCTTGGAGGTGGGTGAAAACTGGTCTTCAGCTCGTCTGTCCCTTGTCTTTTGTAAATGTCAACAAGTTTAGACATCGTTCGGACCAATGAGAATCTTGTCTTTTTTAAGTGTCAACAAGACCCCCTTCAAAGTTTTCGAAAGTCTGCAATAGCCCAGATTTCGAAATACTTTGAACTGCTGTGATGGTGGTGTGGAGTATGAACATCGCCATGATGGTTGAGTTCAGCTTCGCCTTCAATCCTGCGTTGGGATGTAGATTCGCCGAGGAATCATGTAGACTCGCGTCTGGGTAGCTTCGCGGCTAGGTAAGTTCGCTCTGGAACATCTGTCGCTTTCCCGAGGCCAACTGCCGTGGGCCAGTTACGAGGAGGATTACTCCTTTCTTCATGCTGATCGAGGGAGATATTCTCCGATTTGCACGTTTCCAAGGGAGGATATTCCCTTTCTTCTAGGCGCAATAAGTGCCTTTTATGAGGGAGACGTTCTCTTCCCTTGTACGGTTCCAATGGAAACCGTTCCTGTTATCAAGGCGCAGTAAATGCCTTGAATGCGCTCGTGCTTCCACGCTTGAGGTGATCGCACTCAGGCCATGGGGCCTATAAATAGGACACTTGAGGTCCTCTGAAGAGAAGTGCCTTGCCTTTCTTCTCTTCTCTTGGTTGTGAGAGATACTCAGATCTCTGAATTAGTAGGAAAACCCACTCTGGTTGTCTAACCGGCCAAGGACCAGTAAGTCTCGATCATTCAAAGACTTCACTGCTTTTAGGGAACTCATCTCCCTTGATTTAGCTTTGGCAGCTCGCTTCAGGGATTAGCTTCCCTTGTTCTTCATCTTGCAATTGGCTGCTGCAGAGAAGGATCTCATCATAGTTTTCTGTGAAGCTATCATCTTGGCTTGATCAGTGAAAGATCGTTGCTTGTTAAGTCCGCTGCACAGGCAGGACTTGGGACTTGGCTTCTTCAATAGTTGAGCCAGTCTTGCCATATTGGTGAGGTTGAGACTGTTCTTCACAAGATCAGTCTGACTTTGCCGTATAGGCGAGGCTAGGACTTGGCGTTTGCTGAGCCAGCCCCTGGTTGCCGTGCAGCGAGGCTTATCCTCTGCTTTGACTGAAGTCGGATTACTTTGCCGCTGAAGAATCTGACTTAATGTTTTTGTGCTTGACTGCTAACTTACTCCAATTTGCCTTGCAGTGAGCTATGCTTGCCAGTCTGGTGACTTGATGGAAGAAGCCATAAAATTGCCTTATGCTTCCCCGGTTGAAGCTTCACTTTTAAGCAGGAGGAACAATTCGGGGCAGCGGGTGTGCGTCCCAGAGGCTGTTGGCAGCCTCTTATCCGAGATGATTCGATCTGAGGTGAGGCTGGTTGCCGACTTTCAACTTTGGTGGCCTTCGTCGGGGACGATCCACTTCAGGGGAGTGGGCCTCACACCCGTCAGATTACTAGCATCAAAACTAGTTCCCATTATAGGTGATCTGACGTGTTGGCGGCGATAAGCTTTTATTGCCAGGCTTCAAAAAAAATGGCCTGATAAGACCCGCCATTTTGTGGAGAAAAATGACCGTGTCCCGGTGGCAGAACTGGTTACAGCCTTGTGCAGGAGGAAGGCCTTTCGTGTCCAGTTGATCTGGTCTGGAAGCAGATAAAACCGCTTGTATGCCTTTTATGCAAGTGGCCTTGCTAGGCAACTTGGTGTGTTGTATGAAACACAACTTTGATGTAATATCAAATGTATCTTTGCTTTTAGATCAATGAAAGTTCTTTGTCTGATCATTTGATTTTTGCTTGCTTCACTGAGAGTTTGGCCATTGCTGGGCTAAACTGCGCACGGGCATAGCCCTTCCTTTGAATGATCTTTGCGAGGCTGTCACGTCAGCGCCTCTTTAGAGGGCTAATTCAAACCTTTCGGTTAAGTCCTTGAAGGATTGCGCGAAGTCCGCACTTTGCTCTTGTGCGGAGTTAACCCCTTAGTGGGATTGAACCGTCGCTTTTGGGAAAGCGCCTCAGGCGCTTCGGGCACTGTTTCGAATTAATTCGAAACGGCGGCATGTGCCCTTTTTCGAGGCCTTGATTTAGGCGCTGATTGGCCTATAAAAGCCCGATCGGGCTGAGAGAAAATCATCATTTCTCTTTGAATTTTCCAGAGTACTTGACTCTTCTTTTCTTCCTTTTTCAAGAGTTCAAAAGCTCCTGTAATTCTTCAATGGCGCCCAAGAGACGAGCGGGAAAGGAAGCAGCGACTTCTGCAGCGGAGGGCCCTCCTCCGTTCATTGAGCGACCGATCGCTGGTAAGAGACTCTCTAATCTGATTAGAGAGTGGTCTTCATCCTTTGGAGTCGATACTCGGCTATTAGGACGATCGAATATGATCTGTCCTTATCAGGGAACTCGTTTCCCTTAACTTCCCTATTTTGCTTGCACCAGGGAAGTAAGAACTGAACAGTTCTTCTCTTGGGCTTCCATAGGAAGCCATTGCTTGGGCAATCTTCATCCTGTTGAGGAACAGGATATGGGTCGTGTGCCTTCAGTTGTGGCCACGAAGGGTGACTGTTATCCATAACGTCCTTTTGATGACGCCAGCCCTTAGGGCTATGCCACTTCTTGCAAAGATGCAGTCTTATCTGTGAAGCGAAGCTTTTTATCAAAGCTATTATCCCGCTGTCCCTGCTTACTGGGCGAGGCTATGCCTTAGCGAATTTTTGTGTCTTCGCGTCGATTTGATTGGTGAACTAATCATAGTTCATTTTCTTTTTGTTTTTGCAGTGCATCACGCCTCCGGCCTCCAGAACAGTCTATTTGGCTTAACCAGTCGAGCAGGGAGCATCAGCTTGCAGTTCATCGGGCAGGCTTCCTTGTTCAGTGAGCCGAGCCCCCTTGTACGGGATACGCTCATTCAGAGTGGTGGCCCGCAGGCCATGCGGAGCATTTTGACTACGGCTCCGTTTGAAGATATCGACCGTCAGGCTTACAAAAAGCCTGACTTCATGTTCGGGGATGCTGCACCTGATCCCGATCGCCAGCTACAGGCCGGTGAAGGCCAGTGGATCTTCCAGTTGGACGGCGAGAGATTCTATCTCCCGTCTACTAAGCGGCATTTCGCTTTGTCTTCCTTCGCGAGCGTGACTCAGGCTCGGAAGATGGCGTGGGGCGTGAGCCTAAATGCCGAATCTGTAAGTGTCGGGAGGTTGACATTCCAGACCGGCTATTCGAGGGCGGGCTATCCTCGTAGCATAATAGGGCTATACCCTGGGAAGGTGGCGAGGGACCTTCCAGTAGGAGAGAATCCAGCTGCGGCGCCGACCTTTGGCACTCAGTTCTGCGAAGTTGACGGGAACTATCCCGCCACGGACTTCAGGGCTCCTGGTTGGGTCCACCCTCCTAGGTCATGGTGGGCGGAGTTGACCAATTATATCCTCAATCATTTTGAGGGGGAATTAGAGAGGTTGAACCTCTATGAGGCCGTCAGGGCGACCTGCTACGGCATTGAGATGAAGGTGGCGTGCTTCTACGCCATTCTTGAGTTGTACTGCCCAGCCTCGGGGACTTTCTTCACCCCGGTTGGTGAATTGGGCATGGCCCTGCATGAGATGCGAGAGATCTCTGCTTTGCCCTTCGGGTCTCTTCCATATGAAGAGTATTTTCCGTGTGAGGCGGAGCTGGTCCTCTTGGAGAAGCAAGAGCCTGCTTTGCTTGAGACATATCGGGAATTGGTGTGCCATTTGCACATTTGCTCCAGCATCCACACCGGTGGCAAAGGTAGCTCGAAGAGCTTGAAGAGCTGGGGGAACTACTTGTTCCCGGACATGACTAGTGTGCCCGAGGCAGCTCATTGCGGAGTTGCTGAAGAAGACATCTTGGCGAGGATAGAGGTGCGTGCTGAAAAGGACATCGTCGTGACAGAAGATGATGGTCCTTTCGAGAAGGGTGATGTTCTTCGGAGCTTTCACCATCAGGCCCGTCGGCCTATGTCTCGCAAGGCGTTGCTGGCTGGCTTCTTAACCATCTGGTTAAAGAAGTGTGTCGTGCCTTCTTCTTCGGGTGACATTGTTCACCCGAATGTGCTGCTGCTGCCGTTCGCTTGGTCCATGGCCACCGTCTGGGTCTTCTCCCGGCCATGGTGTGTTGTATTCAGAGGGGCCTTCGTGTACTGACGGAGGCTTTCTGCAGGCCAATGGCGTCAAGGCGAGGGAAGGGTGCCGTCTTGCCTCGTGACGGGCCCAATCCTAGGGTAGGTTTACCGTACACCTACTTGATGGCGTGGTTCGCCTTGCACTGCCCCAGTTTGATTGGAGCTGGGGAAGACCCACCTCAGGGTGTTCAAACGGCGCTTCTCCGTCGTTTTGAAGGCTGTCTGTGGCAGAAAACTTATGTGGCCGAGGCCCGTAAGTTAGTGCGTCGCTATGACGCTTATAGCCTATTCCGTTGCTTTCCTCGCCTGCGGGGTGCAGGATACAACGAGGAATTTCATGACGTGGAATCAGGTCGTCCCCCATGAGTCGGGGTGTTTTCGAGTGGCTGGTCTGTATCCGGCCCTCGCATCTGCTGTACCGGAGTGGGGATACCTGCTACATGGAGCCCTACATTCCGAGCCGGTTCGCCCGCCAATTTGGGTATGACCAGTTGTATGTGGGCAACCCGAATCCGGACCTGGCTTTCATGGGGAGCCTCATTGATGGGGCTCGTGCTTGGCGGTTCTTTACCGCGGATAGCACTGGAGCGTGGCTACGCACGCCGTTGAGGGATCCCGGCCTATGGACGACCCTGTGTTTCTGCCAATGGTATGCAGCTTCGAATTCCACGCCTCCTGGATTCAAAGCCAATAGTTCAGGTGTGAAGTTGATTTCTCATCGGCTGAGGCAGAAGGCTTCTGATAAGATGGAGGGCAAGCGAGTCCGTGTTCCTGGCATAGAGGAGTTCATCGCTGTGGATGATAGCGAGGCTTCTGATGCAGAGAGCCCTCGCTTCGAGGCAGAGACAAGACCCGATGCCCTCGAAGCAGGTGCTCGTGAAGCCGGATCTGGTGTAGTGGGGACAACTCCCCCACAGCATGTGGAAGAAGTGGAGGAAGGGACTCTGAGGTCCACTTCAAAAGGAAGCGTGGGAGTGGATCCCGTAGGAAGTTGTCGGCGAAGAAGCCCCGTCGCCAGACTCCTACCATTGTGGTGGAGGGTGAGCCCTCTGCTGCGCCTCCTTCTGCTGCTCCATTAGTGGCTGAGCCGTCGGTTGCTGAACCGACTACTGGTAAGATTGGTCCCATCTAATATGCCTTCAGCACGCTTTACATGACTCATCATTCGCTCTTTGTTGCAGGAGCTGAGGCAATTGGAGAGCAAGGGAGCACTACGATCCCCTGTTCACTTATGGAAGTGCAGCTGGTTCCTTTGCTCGCTCGGAGGAGTCCGGAGGTGATGCGGCCGATATTGGCCCTTCGGGCGCTGGGACTTCTAAAGGAAGTCCTATGGCATCCAGCTCTGCCGGGTGGTCTGCGGAGGAATCGGCGAGTGGGCCGGCTATCCGCGTTGAGTCTGGTAAGAACTTTCCGATGGGACCCTTGGATTCTGATGCGGCTGACGAGGTGACATCGGCCTTCGGTAAGACTAAGGTCTCTTGGTCCTCGCCTATTTGTTGCGTCTCCTTTTTGACCTTGGTTTTGTTGCAGGCATTCGTCCCAAGGTGCATCAGCTTCGAAAGAAGCGGAGGGTTTTCCTGAAGGGTCAAAGGGCGATATGAGCGCTTCGACCGGGGCAGACGCAGCTGTGTTAGACGCGCTGTATGGCGACCTGCCTTTTTATCAGCCCAAATCAGCGGAGGGCCCTGAGGTTGAAGAGGCGGCAGTCCCGGAGGTACCCCCACTTCCAGTCATATCAACGAGTGGGGTGCAGACTGTCTTGCCGAATACGGCATTGAGGGTGATTGTGAGCCCTACCTCCCCGACGCTGGTAGTTGAGCCTGCTGCTCAGGAGGTGGTTGCCAGTCCTACCTCCGCGGTGGCTGGCGTGCCGGTGTCGCTGAGGACTCCGCCGAGGTCACCTTTGGCTTGCCCTGCTGCTGTCGATGTTCCCGCTTCTTCTTCCGCGGTGGTGTCGACTAGGTTGGTAGATTGCTCCGAGGTTGTCTCAAGGATTGATGAAGCTGAGAATGACTTTATCGGTAATCTGGTCGACAGCTTCTATAATAGTTTGGAGCAGACTATCGGTCTAGTCTTGAAGGGCTCGCCTGTGCCATTTTCGAAGCTGAAAATGGTTCTCTCCCGTGGCATCGAGTGTATCCGGGACTTTGAGGGGTACCATCAAGCTACTGCTCTGGAGCTCCTGGTAGATGACCTTGAGAAGGACGTGGAGGAATGGCGCCATTTCCATCGTTCCGACGCAGCGTCTTTGGCTGATGAACGGCTCGCGCGTCTTGTCGCCCAGAAGCGCGAGGCTCAGCTCGCTGCTCAAGAGGCTGTTGAGGCTATCTCCTCTGACTTGAGGTCCTTGGAGGCAGAGGAAGCAGAGGTTGGGAGTGCAATTGATGCTTCCAACAGTGCTCTTCTTGACGCTGAAGATAAGATCAAGAGGGCTGAAGAGATGATCCGAAAGGCAAATCTCCTCTTGTCCAAAGCTACACAGATGCGTCATGAAGAGTCTGCGCGGCTTAAGCAGCTCAGGGCTCGAAGTGAGGAACTGGCGGAGCGGAAGTCATCACAGAGGGCGACTTTGGCGGAGACCGAGGCTCGTCTGGCTCAGGCGGTGGACTTCGATGCGGCGGAGCTAAGATCACAGGCGCTGGCCCAGGCTGAAGATGACAGGAGGACGCGGCTAGCTTCTCTTGGAGATCGGATTCGATCTTATCATGTACGCCTATAGGCTCCTCCATGTATCCCATCCTTCTGAATTAATAGAAAGATTTTTCTTTTGTCGTCTGTTGTTTGTTTGGATAATGAGGCATGGCTGTCTGTTGGTTCAGAGGTCGCAATGACATAACCAATTGAGATGATGCCAGTCTCGAAGTCAGCCCTTTGCGGGGCTAAAAAGGGGAGATACTTGCCTTTTGTAAATGTCAGCAAGCATCGAGATTGAGACTTAGCTGTCTGCTGGTTCAGAGGTCGCAATGACATAACCAATTGAGACGCCGCTAAGCTCAATGGTAGATGAAACTTGGCGATCTGCCAGTTCAGAGGTCGCAATGACATAACTGGTTAAGACGCCAGGCTTCAATCAATAGGTGATACTCGTCTTTTGTAGATGTCGACAAATATCGAGACCTGTCTTTGTAAATGTCAACAGGACTCGGGATTGAGACTTAGCTGTCTACTGGTTCAGAGGTCGCATGACATAACCGGTTAAGACGCCACTAAGCTCAATAATAGATGAAACTTGGCTATCTGCCAGTTCAGAGGTCGCAATGACATAACTGGTTGAGAAGCCACCAAGCTTCAATCAATAGGTGATACTCGTCTTTTGTAAATGTCAACGAGTATCGAGACCTGTCTTTTGTAAATGTCAAAAGGACTCGGGATTGAGACTTAGCTGTCTACTGGTTCAGAGGTCGCAATGACATAACCGGTTAAGACGCCACTAAGCTCAATAATAGATGAAACTTGGCTATCTGCCAGTTCAGAGGTCGCAATGACATAACTGGTTGAGAAGCCACCAAGCTTCAATCAATAGGTGATACTCGTCTTTTGTAAATGTCACGAGTATCGAGACCTGTCTTTTGTAAATGTCAACAGGACTCGGGATTGAGACTTAGCTGTCTACTGGTTCAGAGGTCGCAATGACATAACCGGTTAAGACGCCACTAAGCTTAATAATAGATGAAACTTGGCTATCTGCCAGTTCAGAGGTCGCAATGACATAACTGGTTGAGAAGCCACCAAGCTTCAATCAATAGGTGATACTCGTCTTTTGTAAATGTCAACGAGTATCGAGACCTGTCTTTTGTAAATGTCAACAGGACTCGGGATTGAGACTTAGCTGTCTACTGGTTCAGAGGTCGCAATGACATAACCGGTTAAGACGCCACTAAGCTTAATAATAGATGAAACTTGGCTATCTGCCAGTTCAGAGGTCGCAATGACATAACTGGTTGAGAAGCCACCAAGCTTCAATCAATAGGTGATACTCGTCTTTTGTAAATGTCAACGAGTATCGAGACCTGTCTTTTGTAAATGTCAACAGGACTCGGGATTGAGACTTAGCTGTCTACTGGTTCAGAGGTCCAATGACATAACCGGTTAAGACGCCACTAAGCTCAATAATAGATGAAACTTGGCTATCTGCCAGTTCAGAGGTCGCAATGACATAACTGGTTGAGAAGCCACCAAGCTTCAATCAATAGGTGATACTCGTCTTTTGTAAATGTCAACGAGTATCGAGACCTGTCTTTTGTAAATGTCAACAGGACTCGGGATTGAGACTTAGCTGTCTACTGGTTCAGAGGTCGCAATGACATACCGGTTAAGACGCCACTAAGCTTAATAATAGATGAAACTGGCTATCTGCCAGTTCAGAGGTCGCAATGACATAACTGGTGAGAAGCCACCAAGCTTCATCAATAGGTGATACTCGTCTTTTGTAAATGTCAACGAGTATCGAGACCTGTCTTTTGTAAATGTCAACAGGACTCGGGATTGAGACTTAGCTGTCTACTGGTTCAGAGGTCGCAATGACATAACGGTTAAGACGCCACTAAGCTCAATAATAGATGAAACTTGGCTATCTGCCAGTTCAGAGGTCGCAATGACATAACTGGTTGAGAAGCCACCAAGCTTCAATCAATAGGTGATACTCGTCTTTTGTAAATGTAACGAGTATCGAGACCTGTCTTTTGTAAATGTCAACAGGACTCGGGATTGAGACTTAGCTGTCTATGGTTCAGAGGTCGCAATGACATAACCGGTTAAGACGCCACTAAGCTCAATAATAGATGAAACTTAGCTATCTGCCAGTTCAGAGGTCGCAATGACATAACTGGTTGAGAAGCCACCAAGCTTCAATCAATAGGTGATACTCGTCTTTTGTAAATGTCAACGAGTATCGAGACCTGTCTTTTGTAAATGTCAACAGGACTCGGGATTGAGACTTAGCTGTCTACTGGTTCAGAGGTCGCAATGACATAACCGGTTAAGACGCCACTAAGCTCAATAACAATGGAGTTTGGGAATAGTCTCGTTTTCACGGGGAGAAACGAGGGAATCACTGTCATAGGTTTAGTGTTAACGTAACAGTGAAATATATGTGGTCCTACCATTCTATGGATGAGAATTGGTAAGTGATTTTGGAGGTCTCATTTTCTTGGAGAGAAACGAGGGGATTGCTGTCATAGGTTTATGTTAACGTAACAGCGGAATATATGTGGTCCTACCATTCTATGGATGAGAATTGGTAGGTGATTTTGGAGAGGGAATCAAGTGGGAACGGGTCCCTTGGGATTTTAAGCAAACCCCCAGCTATCAACAGGTTTGACATGCTTGGAGAAAGAGAGAGAGGCTCTCTTTGTGCGCATTCCGGACGCGCGGATCTCGATCAGTGTGTAATGTTAACCTGATCGAGAGCAAGATCCTTGATTAAGGATAATACTTCTTTAAGAATTTGCCATTGATCGGCATCATGAGGAGGTCGCCATCTGCAGTTGTAAGGCGGTATGCTCCGTTTGAATAGACTGTCTCTATCACAAACGGTCCTTCCCATTTAGGCTGAAATTTGCCTTTGGTCTTGTGCGTCATAATCATCGGTCGTCTGACGGCTAAGACTAGGTCTCCTTTGTGGAAGACTCTCTGCTTGACCTTTATTGAAGGCTTTTGACATCCGAGCCTGATATAGCTCGATATGTTGCTGAGCTTGCAGCCGCTTCTCGTCCAGGGCTTCGAGCTCTTGAAGACGCAGGCGATCATTGTCTTCTGATGTCATCTTAGTAGTCAAGGCTACCCGTAATGATGGCATCTGGATTTCCAATGGGATGACCGCTTCGCACCCATATACCAGGGAGAAAGGCGTATTGCCTGTCGGTGTCCGAACCGTAGTCCGGTAGGCCCAAAGGCATTCACCGAGCTTTTCGTCCCAATCTCGCTTGTTCGAGGAGACAAACTTCTTGAGCAGCTTGATGATTGTCTTGTTGAATGCCTCTGCCAAGCCGTTGGCAGCAGGATTGTAAGCTGTTGAAGCCATATTCTGAATTCGGTATTTATCGCAGAACCGATAGAATCCTTGGCTTATGAATTGAGGACCATTGTCATGGATGATCCGCCTGGGGACACCAAATCGATGGATGACATGGTGTTTGATGAAGCTAACCAGATTGGAGGTTTTAACTTCGGCCAACGGTGTGGCCTCTGCCCATTTTGAGAAGTAATCGGTTATTGCCAGGATAAACCGATGACCTCTTGCCGAAGAGGGACTGATTGGCCCTGCGACATCGATTTCCATGCTTCAAATGGCCATGAAGCAACAGTAGGGTGGAGCAACTCCGAATGTTGGTGTATGAAGTCTGCATGGACCTGGCACGCCTTACACCTTCGTGCGTATTGGGTGGCATCGGCCATCATGGTCGGCCAGTAGTACCCAAGTCTGTGCAGCCTGTCTTTAAGCTTTGGACCTGGCTGGTGAGCTCCGCAAATACCATCATGTGCTTCTTTAAGCACTTCCTGTGCCTCTGAATGAGAGAGACAGCGGAGGAGGACACCGTCATATGAACGACGGTAGAGTGTCTTCAAAGTGGGATCATAGTAGAAACGGAGCGACCTTCGTCTGATGGACGCCGCTTCTTTGGGATCATCTGGAAGCAGACCGTGCAGAGCGTAGTCAATGAGAGGGAAGCGCCAATCCCTCGGCTCAAGATCCACGGAGATATTATGGACCTCTTGGATCCTTAGCATATGCTTAGAGCATACGAGATGCCGGGTTGCGACTGTGAGGTGATACTCGGTGTCGGCCGGTAAGGCTAGCGTCGTCGCTAATGCAGCGAGAGCATCCGCCTTGGTATTTTGGGATCGGGACACATGCCCGATGTAGAAGCCTTCAAATAAGCTAGCCAATTCGATGGCTGTGTGATAATAAGGCACCAAGTCCTCATGACGGACCTCGTATTCGCCTTTAACCTGATTTATGATCAGCTTTGAATCGCCATAAGCTTCAAGGTAGCGTACCCCCATTCCCTGGGCGAGCTGGAGGCCAATGAGTAGGGCATTGTATTCCGCTACATATTAGAGCATGATTCTGTCAAGGAGAACGCTCTGGGAAGGATATGATCCTGTGGGGAGATGAACACAACCCCCACTCCGGCAATAATCTTTCCTTTGGGGCCCATCCGCGATGCTCCGTCGAAGAACATCTGCCACACTTCCTCTGCTGAGGTCGCATTAGATTCGAAGACTTCATCAGGGATGTCTTCGTGAAGTTTTGAATGTTCTGGAACTGGATGAGCAGCTAAGAACTCTGCAAGGGCCTGGCCTTTAACTGCCTTCTGAGGAGTAAAGGTCATGTCGTATTGAGACAACAGAAGTGCCCATTTAGCCAACTTGAATTCAGCGACCCTGGCTTCGTCATGAGAAGTCGTAAAGGGTTCACCTTGGAGATGACATGTATGGTTTGGCCAACCAAATAATGTCGTGTCTTCTGAACAGCGAAGACGAGAGCTAAACACTCTTTCTCAATAGGATTGTACCGAGATTCTGCTCCTATGAGAGTTCTACTCAGATAGTAGATGGCTTGCTCATGGCCATTGTCGTCCTTCTGAGCGAGGAGGGCGCCGAGGGAATAATCCAGGGCTTTTACATAAAGCAGGAATGGTTTTCCTGATGTAGGGGCCACTAAGACAGGGGTTTTGTGAGACCTTTTAATGTCTTCATAAGCTTCTTGACAAGCTCGATCCACATGAAGGCAGTACCCTTCTTCATTAGTCGGGTAAATGGTTGGGCAACGGCCCGATAGATTTGCTATGAATCTTCTGATGTAGGCTAATCTGCCTTGCAAGCCTCGGAGCTCTTTGAGATTCCTTGGTGGATGCATGTCCTGGATGGCTTTGACTTGTCTGGGTCCAAAT
This sequence comes from Agave tequilana, assembly GCA_038442645.1. NCBI lineage: Eukaryota > Viridiplantae > Streptophyta > Magnoliopsida > Asparagales > Asparagaceae > Agave > Agave tequilana. Next base: position 80,104 of record JAVJIF010009845.1, read on the forward strand.
GGATCCCTTTTGATGTGACAATGAACCCAAGGAATTTGCCACTAGACACTCCCAAGAAGGATTTTGTCGGGTTCATTTTCAGCTGATGAGCCCGCATTATGTCGAACATCGTTCTCAGATCGCGAAGATGTTCATTTTTGCTGCGGCTTTTGACGGCAATGTCGTCAACATAGCACTCCACCGTCTTTCGGAGATGGTCGCGGAAGATCATGCTCATCGCCCGTTGGTAGGTTGCTCCGGCGTTCTTCAGTCCGAAGGGCATTACAGTGTAGCAGTATACCCCCAATGGCGTTCGGAAAGAAGTATGCTTCTCGTCATCAGGATACATCTTGATCTGGTTGTACCCTGAGAAGCCGTCCATGAAAGACATCCTCTCGAACCCGCATGTGTTGTCGATCATGACATCGGTGATCGGCAGTGGGAATTCATCTTTGGCTAACAGCCGTATGAGATCACGGTAGTCGATGCAGATTCGTTTTTCCATTTTTTCTTGAGGACGGGGACTATGTTAGCCACCCAATCTGGATGTTGTTCCTCCGGATGAAGCCACAAGCAATGAGTTTATGAACTTCGGCTTCAATAGCCTCCATGATGTTTGGGCGGAACCGACGTTGTTGCTGCTTGACTGGCTTAACGTCGGGCTTGATGTTTAGACGGTGCATAGCGACCTGTGGATCAAGTCCAGGCATGTCTTTCATAGCTCAGGCGAAGACATCTATATACTCTTTTACGAGCATTATCAATTCTTCCTTTTCGATAAGTGATAAGCTTTCACTTATGAAAATAGGCTTAGGGTGATCTTGACTGCCTAAGTTGACTTGGATCACCTTGTCTTCGGTGGGTGGCTCGCGCAGCTCAAACCGCTTTTCCCATTGAAAGCTCAATTGCTGGGCCCATGATTCCTCATTGGCAACCTCTGCGGGTTCCAACTGACTGCTTGAAGTCATGAGGCTTTCGAATATTCCTCCTATGCTGACATCAGAGTCCCATTCGGAGGATGAGGTCGACTGTGATGGGATCGATCCGTCGCCTTTGACCTGAACTGTTGTTGATGACGTGGGTGTAACATACCTAACCCCCTGCGTGTACTATCATAGTAATTTGCAGGTTTTCCTCTTGGGACGGAGTTACGCATCAAGCCGCGTCTTCCTTTCCGAAGTTTAGGCCCGCTCCTGCTTCAGGTTGTAGCCCATCTTTTTCATAATATGGCGCGCTGATGGCGCGTAATGGAAGAACTGTGGAACTTCTGAGTCCGAGCTTGAGTCTGTAGTTGAGAATCTCCCTGGCCGGGCTCTGCCGAAGATTATCGGCGACTGTCCTTGCTTGGACGGAGGGATCACCAGCGTGGCCCCTTCTATAACCTCCACAGATGTAATGGCCGAACTTGGCTCATGTACGGCATGCGAAGAGAGCCATCCATAATGGATTTAATCGACTCGATGCTCGCAGGATAATCAAAAGAAATATCATCATTAATTATCATTCGCCTTCCTCATCAGAAGGGATCTTACATCGGGGATCATTAAAGCATGCTACAATTGGCTCGCCAATCAGAATGGCCGGCATGCCCGTTTCAGATTCCGAATCTGCCTCATTGCCACTTTCATCATCGTCTGGCAATGGTTCTCCCAGCGTTCACTAGCCTCTTGATATAGGAGGGCATCAGTGAAGTAGTTTTCCACCCCCTTAAAGGGTTGCTTTTCAGCGAAGACAGTTCGTACTGTCGCATCATCCTCAACATACTTGAAGCACTGATGGAGAGTGGACGGAACGATCCAGTTGGCATGGATCCAAGGTCGTCCTAGTAGCAGGTTGTATGATGTGTCAGCATCAATGACATAGCACGTCACCTCTGACTTCAGGCTTCCGATTCTGCAGCGGAGCCGAATCTTTCCAAGCGGATGGCTGCTCCCGGCGTTGAAACCATATATTGTAGTGGTGGTTGCAGACAACCTGTACAGTGGTATGCCGAGGAAGTAGAGGAGCCTTTTGGGGATGATGCTGAGAGCAGACCCCGGATCGACTTGTACTCTTTCAATGCAGGTTGAACCGATATATCCGGTATAGTACAGAGGTCGGTCATGCTTGTTGTCTTTGAGAAGCATATCTTCCGCCGTGAAGGTAATGGCGGTACCTTTGACTGCGCGTGATGGCACTCTGAGCAGGGAGGCTGCATCTCATCACCAGGGATCTCAGGCATGCATGTCAGAAAGGACTCTGAGTTGGCTAGCGCATCTCTGAGTGCCTCTCTCTCTTTAGAGAGACGAAGAAGCTCGTGTATTGTGATACGAGCCGGGATATTGGCTAAGTGGGCCAATATATCAAAGCGAAAGGGCGTGGCTAACCCTTGGCCTGGCGGTTTCTTCAACACATGGTCGAATCGCACCTCCTTAGGCTTCTCCTTCCTTTGGTCAGGACTGGAGTGGATGCCGGCATTGGTACTGACGTCGTTTGCCGTTGTATCTCGTCAGTAGATTTGTCATATTGCCTTTGATATGACTTTCCAGACCGGGTGCCCGTCTGAGGCGCATCTGCCCGCGCTGTACAGGCATGCTTTTCTTCTTCAGAATCGCTGAGGGAAGCCGAAGTAAGATTACCATCGTCTGGCAGGACAGAGATGACATTGCAGGACTTGCCCTTTCTGCTGGAGTCGTTCGACGTCTGCTGTACGTCTTGGACGAGTCAGGGTGTATCCACATAAACTTCCCCTGTCTCCAATGTCAAAGGGACGAGACCCTGTTGTATTGAGTCATGGCTGGAGGATGCTTGACTTCTAGCCGTGGCATCGGGCTGGATAGGTCCCGTCAGGAACCATGACCTTCTGGGTAGTGCCGAACTCAAGAGTCACCATATTGGCAGTGACTTTCTTCTGTTCCGTCTTCAGTGTGAGGACTCCGGCGTCGACCAAGGCTTGAATTCTATCCTTAAGAACATAGCACTTGTCGGTAGGATGGTGGATCATCCTGTGGTAGAGGCAGTATTAGGGTCATTTGTGCGCCCTTTATCTTAGGTCGCCGAGCATCTGGCAGCTTCATCTTATTCCCTTTATGGAGCAGATGGAATATCGTGACCACCTGGTCATCTCTGAAGGAGTACTGCTTCGGAGGAAACTGGGCTCTTGGCTGTTGACGCCGCTCTTCTTGCCTTTGACTGCATGTCCCCGGTCAGTTCGACGGACATAATTTCCTTCCTTTAGCTTGGGAAGACTGCGGGAGATCGCTACGCCCTTTGTGTTCGTGCCCCATTGCTTCTAGGGGCGGATGGCTCGAACTTCTTAGCCGATTTCTCGGCTATCTCAGCTTGTTCGACCAATTCCTTCCAAGTATGGGCCTTGACAGCCCCCATGCGAACTTCTACTTAATCCGAGAAGTTATGTCTGCATGTTTGTAAAAGCATGGGTAAAGGCATCCCTGCTGGGCACATCAGAGATAGATTTCTGAACCGCTCAATGTATTCACGGACAGATTCGCCTTTCCTCTGCACAGTGGAAAGGAGCTTATCCATGGTCACTTCGGTATCGTCCTCATAGAAGCGAGAGAGGAACCGGGTTTCCAGGTCGACCCAGGAATTGATAGAGCCCTGAGGAAGGCTTCGGAACCAGTCGAATGCTACCCCTTTCAGGGTGCCGATGAACAACCTAGCCATGATGGCGTCGTTGTTTAGAACATTACCGGTCTGAGATCGGAAATAGTAGATGTGCTGATTGGGCGAGCTCTTACCATCATACGTGTTGCAACGTTGGTGGTTTGAACTTTGGCGGATATGACACCGAATCCCATTCCAGTGGGTAAGGACGGACTACCCCCACTTTCTTCAATTCATCCTTTTGAGCCAGGGATGAAATTTGAGCTTGAAGGCCTTTAAGGACTTCGGCATCCAGGGAAGAGCCTCCCTTAGATTTCTCCGTCTTGGGCGGATCATTGCTGAGATGCCCCTCCTCGTCATGATTACTTCCGGTATCATCATTCCGGTTGCTGAGGAGCTGAGCGAGCATCTGTTGAATATTGTCCAGGGCCTCTTGCTGAGTTCTAGAGGTCTGCTCCTGAGCCTCCAAACGCCGACGAAGGTCGTCATTGGCGTTATCGGCCATATTAACCGATGCTTTGTCCGTTCGCACGGAACTGACTGTTGCTGAAGAAGCATACCCGCTGTCTCCATCTTCTCCGTCAGACGATTGGGGGTGATCGTCCGGATTGTGGCGGGATCAGGGCCCTTGAGGAAGAAGGCTGTTCATAATTATAGGGTATCGCTACCCTGGATCTGGTGTTTCGGAAAACACCTTCTTCATGCACCAAGACTTCAGCTAAGCCTGGGCAGTAGTCCGGATCTGGGGAGCCGAAAGGGGTGTCGTCAGAGGCTTGACTTCTTCCGCGCGGCTCTCGCCCCCTTCCGGTCATGTTGACGGATGCAGAGGCTGGATCCGGTGGCCCGCTCCTTTTGGGATGCCTCATCGGGATGCGCGCAGACAGTCGATCAAAGACTGATCGCCGATATGGAGAGGTGGCAAGGGTCGGTCGTAACCGACACTGCATAGAATGGACCATCACGAACTGGCATCCACTTCGTCGACAACAGGAGAGGAAGTATCTGGAAATGCTTAATCTCCGCTTGTCCGCCAAGAATCCTCGCAGGTCGGCCCTGTAGGGGCCTGAATAATCTGGTATATGGGACAACGCATCGTTCCCCTTAGTCCTGCGGAAAGGATTAGCACCGAATAGTGCTTTGGTTCTAGCCTCGCGGCTGTAAACCCGATGAGTACGCCGAGGTACAATAGCCTTGCTTGTGAGGACAAGGCTAGCGGTAGGCATTGCTGCACTAGGAGACGGTATGATTGCCGTCTTGACTTTATGGTTGGCAGCGTTGTTGGTACAGGCGGGCATCTTGCCTTTTTCTTCATAAGAGGGGCGCGGCTTTGGCGAGGCTACGCCTGAAGCTTCAGCAGAGGACTTCTGTTTAGGCTTCCATATCCGCTTTGACAGAGGATGTATAGGTTCGCAAGGAACCTGAATAGCCACAAGCGGGGCTGTGGGGTGTTGGCGAAATTCTGCCTCTGGTTTCTGATCTGAAACCTTGGCCATGAAGACCTCTTGTGCTTCCGTGCTCGAAGCATCAAGCCACCCCCAGAGAGGACTTTTCAAATCTTCTTTGATCAATTTGGATAACCAGGTTCTCAAAAGTGCAGGATCTGGGCTGCGGACATGTTCCTTGTTGCGCCAGAGGACCGCGGCAGGTTTGTAGAGAACCTTTTCCGTCTCCGCAGAGACTTTGCTTGAAGATTTAGCCAGAGAAGATCTGGCTGCACCGGCTTTTCTGAATTCAGAGATAGACCCGAAGGTCTGTTCGTCGCATTGCGACACTTGATTCTCAGCAGAGGAGAATACATTCCCCAGCGGAGTCGCCATCTTGTTTTCCATTATGTTTGCAAAGGGGAAAAACTTACAAAAAAGAGTTTGAGGAGCTAAATTACAAGTATTCTTAGAAAGATTACAAGTAGATCCCCTCAGAGATTCTGGAGAAGTGTGCGATAGGAGTCTGGTCAGCGCGCGACCACTTTGTCCCTTTGACGATGCGAGCGATGAGATTCCCTTCTCGCCTGGTCCGGGAATCAGAGAATAGAGGATTGGTAGAACCCTCTTGCTGCTTCTCAAATCGCCTTCGATAAGGAATTCCTTCTCGCCTGGTTCCGGAGATTCCTTGAGAAGAAGGACGATGTTAGGGTATCAACACCCTGGATAGAGAAAGCAATTCTCTAAAAGGTCTCTGAATTCGAGAACGCACGGTGCGTTATGAAGAAGCCTCAGTCGAAGAAGCTAATTGATCGATTCTTGCGATCAGAAGGCAATTGATGGCTCTTCCTCTGCAATCCGATGCCTCTCCCTTGTGCCCCTGACGGGCTATTTATAGGGAAAGTAAGGGTATAATCGTCCCCTTGAAGATATAGAAACAGATTGAACCGAATCTGTTTGAATCTGGAAAGTAGCCTTGCTGCGAGGCTATAAATAGCTTCCGCGGAGCTAGAAAATGGCAAATCGGTTGATCTTTCCGATATGTTATGATCCTTTCCATATCGTTGATTGATTCTCCTTGATCCACTTACTCGTTTCAAGAGAGTCAAGAGATTGTGGCAATCACCTGCCATATTTGAATCCTGATTGGATTTGATTAGATTGAATCCGATCTCATCAGGAGATTTGATTGGTCAAAGGTTGACCATAGCAGGCTGATGGCGGAGCTGCCCGCTTTGAGGCTCATAGCGGAGCTAGAGGCAATTCCTGGCGAAGTCCGAAAAGAGGGTCTTCGGCGAAGTCCGAAAAGAGGGTTTTCGGCGAAGCTATCAGTTAGCTTCCTGGCGGTGCTCTGGATGATGTTAGCCTCTCAAGCGAGGCTATCTCCTGGGCTAATGTAATGCTAAATGCTAGCATTTTAGACCTGCTGAGGTCTGTTAGAAACAATCCTGGTTCACTGTTCTGCTTGCTGGATCAGTGGAGTCCATCGCTTCCTTGTCCCTTGGAGGTGGGTGAAAACTGGTCTTCAGCTCGTCTGTCCCTTGTCTTTTGTAAATGTCAACAAGTTTAGACATCGTTCGGACCATGAGAATCTTGTCTTTTTTAAGTGTCA
>JAVJIF010009846.1:0-117880 GCA_038442645.1 Agave tequilana
TCTGAGCCGCATTGCACCAAGCTAGAGCCTTCTCTCCTATAAAAACGTCCTCTTGCGCCATTTTCCTTTTAGCATCATAATCCTTGCAATATGCTTAAAAGGCCATCATGACTAATACAAACCTGAAACTCATACTAAACAACTTATTAGTATCAATAGCTTCTATGTGTTTTGTTATCATCAAAACTTAACAAATAGAGAGTGTAACCTTTTGGGCCAACAGATATGGCAATACTCTTAAGAAAATTTAGAAAGCTCTGAAGTAAGGTAAGTTTAATCCTACATGTTTTTAATTGTAATAAAGTAGGTCATATGAAGAAGGATTGCCCATTGCTAAAAAATAAAGGAAAATCCAAGTTCAATAAGTTCAATAAAAAGAAGAAAGATTATCAGGCATCATGGGAGAAATGAAGAAAGCCACTAAAACTGCAAATGTTTGCTTTATGGCTCAAAAAGAAGATGAGGTACAATATACTGAATTATTAGATGCATTTCATGAACTATATAATGATTTTAAGAATGAAAAGATTAAAATAAAATTTTAACAAAGGAAAATGAAAGTCTCAAGAAGAAAATTCTGTTTATATTTCTCAAATTTCTTCTTTAAATTCTCAAAAGGATGACTTTAAAAAGTTATATTATCTTTAAAAAGGGACAATGAGAATTTTTTAAAAGCGAATGCTTTACTTCAAAAGAAACTATTTCTTTAAGTTCTAAAATTTCTATTTTATATAGAAATGCTCAGTTTCAAAATTAAGTATGAACAAATTTTGAAAAATGTAACAAGTTTAATAAAAGAAAAGAAAATTTAAATGACTTATTATCTTATCAAATATTTTCAAATAATTATTTTGGTCTTGGATTTTCAAAAGATAAGTTTGAAAAATCTACACATATTTATGAAAGAATCATAATCCATATAATTCTTTTGTGAAAAGAAATAACTGGTATTATTTCAAAAAGAATTAAAAATAAATATATAGATAGATTCCTAAAAATTTAAGTATTGTAAACAAAAGTACTTATATTGCATCATATATACGTCATATATGTAATTCTTGGATTATGTTTATACTAACAAATGGAAACTAAATTCAAATTGGGTTTGAGTTCCTAAAGGTTAATTGTTTTTGACCCTATTATGATGGGTACCATACAAAATATTTATCTCATAGGTACCTTACATGAAAAAGTGATTTCCTATTTCAAACGCTTGATAATGCAAAATATAGTGTATCATATATATATATATATATATATATATATATAATATATATATATATAAAATGCCATGATATATTTTTTGCAGGGGGAGACACTTGTTATCTATATTTATTATAACATGTTATGCAGGTGAAGAACAATTTTTTTTTATAACCTATTCTTTGCAAGGGGAGTTTTCTTGCACATAACTTGTCATCATCAAAAAGGGGGAGAATGTTGGAACTTTAATTTTGATGATAACAATTGTGATGCAGATGCATTGGAACTCTATCTCAAAAGGTAATACTGAGTTCTATTGCTCAAGACTACTCAAGGATATTGGCTATTTTTTGTGTATTTTTTTAATAGAATGTTAAAAGTCTTGATCACACATACAATATAGTCTTGTAGTCGACTTATCCCAAGTCTAGTTGACTAATATATCTTTTAGTCGACTTACTCCTTTATGTAGTCCACTAAGTTTTTTCACAGATATATATCAACTTTCTGTTTCTTTACTGTAAGCAGTATTAGTCGACTTACCCATACTGCTAGTCGACTAATTCAGGTTGTAGTCGACTAACCCTTTCTGTTGGCCGAGTAATTATAGTTTCCACAGACTTGTTATTCTACGCCAGTCTTGATATAGTCGACTTGAACTCTTAACTATCGACTAACCTAGGCAAAACTTGTTCTATTAGTGGACCAATGTTCTATCCTAGTCGACTATAAACAATTTCTAACTGTTAATCAGTAATTGATTTTTAGTGTTTTATCTAATATTCTGATTTTCAAATTTAAGTTGATAACTTACCTAATTGATCATAGATTTCATCTATAAATAGGAAAATTGTCCTAGGATGAACACACCAATTCAAAATATTAGTTTTCTGTCCAAACTCTATTGAAAAATTCTGTTTTTCAGAAAACTAGTTTCCACTTTTATTTTTTCACACAATTCTAATTCATTGTGAAGAATTCTGAGAGTCCACCTATAAGAAATATTGTTCACAATCACATACAATCAAGGCTTATAGGATATATTGTAATCATTCAAAGAGAAGAGTTTTACAAGAGTATCTTCTTGGCGTAAAGAAGAGGTGTACAAGAATTGTTATCTTCTTGTGTAGAGAAGAGTTGTACAGATTTGGCAAAGAGTGTTTTGTCAAGTGATGTATAAGGAGTTGATTTTGGGTGTATCAAAATCAGGATAAGAAAAATCTCAAATGGGTTGCTTGGGGACTGGAGGTAGGTCACGATGACTGAATCAGGATAAATCACTCACGTTTGCATTTGCACTTTTCTGAGATTTATTTCCTTTCTTGCAAGTATTTTTTTAATGCTATTCATCTTTATTTTAGTGTTTGTGTTGACATTATTTTTAGATCCTACGATGGAGACGTTACTGTGAGGTATATACGCTGATCAAAAATACCCTCACATATATATGCTAAGCATCAGTATAAGTAAGAATCATAGTATGAAAATGTGCAGTGCATTATGCATTCTAATATATGAGTACACTTATAAAGTTATCACCAAATATTATATAATATAACAAAAATTACATCACTGATAGGCGTAAATGTTTGAATACAAAGAGATATACAAGTATGAACAGTACAAAGGGTGCTCATGAGTTACAGAAGTAAAACTCGAGAGGCGAGTAAGGGGCCTGGAAGGATAGGGCCTCAGACGGTTTGCTAAATGATCCACGCTTTTACTGCGCATCTCTTATTAGCAACTGATTGTACACCAAAATTGCATTTTTATTATCACTTTTACATATATATCCTTGATCATTCTTTATTAATTAATGCTATTAACCCTTTTTTCTTATGGTGTGTAAAAATTCAATAAAAAAGGAGATAATGAGTAAAATAAGCTTCTATCCTATCTAAAGTTAAATTTAAATTAAATTGAATCTAAAGAAGGAAAGGATTAATCTTCATCTCCTAAATTTAAGTTCAAATTTAAAAGATAAAGTCTTAAAAGATGAATAGGATAAAACTAATACTACAAAGAATAAATAGGATAATTGAAACAAAATGAAGTTTAAAATCAATTTAGACTCGAACTCAGACTGTACACTTTTTAGTATTCGGAACATAACTTTCTCTGCAGATTTTCAAGTTTGATGATTCAAGATGCTACAAGAAGTAGACTTGAAGGATACAATTCTTATGTTTATAACTCTGTCCAATTCACCCGTCAGATATTCAGTGATAAACACGGCAACTTACTGCAGGATTGAATTTTCATATTAAATTAGAAAACCTTCTAATTTGTATTCAAGTATGATTAGCTTTGAGGTCTATTGGAAGAGCTGGAGTCCCTCATAATCTCTCATCTCTTATCAGAGATTAAAATTAGGACTTTTCTTTATATCTATTTTTTTCTGAAATTTTTTTTGTACGAGAAGGAAGACAACTTTTGTAATTGATCATGACATCAATAAACAGGTTCTATCTTTCTCATATCTTTGTTTTGTTTTTAATTTTTCTTTTAATTTTTTTATTTCTTGCTTTCTTTTGCTTTCCATGTTTATCATAAGTAGATAAATCGTTTCTCATGGCTTGCTAATATATTACCACCATCACATCTAATGTCTAGCAGATAACCATATTAGATCATATGCATGCCTACTCCAATCTTTATTCTTGAAGACTCACTAGGATAAGTAACTAATTTAAACACTTTTTATTATTCTTCTTAATCTATACTTGATAAATATCTTGATTCATTTGTTAGGGTTAAAGATTTTCTTGTACTTTCTAATAATCTTTCTTACTTTATACTTGACCGACAATCTTGATATTATAATGTTACATATAAGTTAGTGCTATTTCAACCTGTATCCTAGTTTATGTCCAATGTGTCGCACTTAATTTTGTAGTAGAATATCATGTTTAAGATTTAAAGTGAAAAAATTATCTATCTAGCATTAGCATGTATGGTGGTTGATTATTAGTAAGCTATAAACCTTTCTTTTACTTTAATTCTTTATCCACATACAATTCATCCTTTTTTCTAAGTTCTTTAAATAGAAAAGATAATAAGAAGATAATATTACCGAAAAGCTTCCATTGCATCTCTCCCTGAAGTTCGACCCATTTTGCTCTTGCTACAGCTGTTAAATTGTGAAGATTCAGAGTTAAAACCTATCAGCAACCGGGAGAATCCACAAGTTCCAAGCTCTGGGATCTGGACATGAGGATCCAAGGGAGTCAGAACCCCTCAACGAGTGGTATGGTGAATGCCAAGTGGCGTGCAGGAATAAGTGATTGCACACATTTATTGCATTACTTTTTATTACATTTTCATATTTATCATGTAATAAATCTGCTAAATTTCTTATCTTAAATATCTATTTTGCAGAAGGTAATCATGAGGAGAAAGAGGATAAAATCAAATAAATTTTAGTTAAATTCAGATTAACTAGATCTATTTAGTTAGAGGAGGATGATCCCAAATCAATTGGTTAAATTCAGTTTTTGGTAAATCAAGTAGTTAAAGCTAAATATCAACCGAGGATAATGTCAAATACAGAGTCCAAATCTAAAGAGATAAATGGATAGAGAGAAGATCAACGGATGAGATGAAATAATTTTGACTCGGATTCTGACTGGATACAGTTTAGTATTTGAATCATAACTTTTGCTACAGAAACTCAAATCTAATGGTTTAAGATGATCTAGAAAGTAGACTTAAAAGGCTACAACTCTTAAGTTGATCACTATTTCTAATTCATAAGTTATATTCAGCAATCAAAATTCCAATAAGCTGCAGATCAAAACTGAATATCCACACCAAATCAAGTTTGGAGATAAGGGAAGGATTCAAATTCAGAAATAGTCAGCTCTCTTTATCTTTAGACTCATTTCCTTATCCATTTCTATCCTATAAATACACCACACATCAGGGGCAGAAGAGCGAGCAAGTAGAGATAGATTTTAGGCCACTTTTTCACTCTTTTTAGTGTAGGTTTTTATTTTATTTTTATGTAATTTTTATTCTTTGTAAGCATAAGTTAGACTGAGATTTATGTAAGCAAGAGAGAGACTTATGTTGAGAGTGACACCGATGTAACCTCCTCCTTTCTTTCATCATTTCTACAAGTAATCAAAGGTAACATCTTCATACTTTTATTGTTTATATGTTCTTCTTCTATTCCTACTTTTCCTCTTTTTGTTTTGATGAATGTCCAAGTGAACCTAGAAGCATCAATATAGACATGTTTGTGTGAGTGCCACCGATATTTCATGATGATATTCTCCTCCTCAAGATTTCGTATCATTTCATTCCCATTCGTCTTTGATGATGTAATGCGAATGGGGACCGAGCTCGGTCCTATGGGTTATGCGTTGATCGCCTTCGAAGTAAGGTAAAACATGCAAGGGTTCTATGTAAGTCATCAACCAGAAGAGATAAGTATTTCTTTTAGCTTTATTTTCTTTTCTTTTAATTTTTAGTTTAAATCACCAGCACCATCAACACCCAACTCTTTTATTAACTCTTTTAAATTTCTTTGTAAATATCCATTTTCTATTTTCTTCACCTTCTTAATCTACCACTTTCTTTTTAACTCAACTTTTAACTTATTTTTTCTTTTCTTTTAAAGAACTAAAAGAAGAACTTTAACCATTGATTGTAACTTAAAAGAGAACTTACTAAAAAGCTTCCATCGTTAATCCCTCCTTATGCATTATGACCCGCATAGCCACTTGCTATTGCGTTAGTATTGAGTACTTGCACATTCTATTCTTATGTTCTGAAATTTTGTATTCTTGTGTGCTGGTAAAAATCTGAATCAAATTTTGACGATGTTGCCGGAGAGTGACGGTAAGTTATTCTCTTTTTAGATTTACATTTTTGATTAACTTTCTTCTTTGTTCTTCTTGTAAAGGTCTAACAACAAGGAAATGTTTGCTGTAGTGGGCATATAAGTGGCCCTGGACTCCGCTCTAGAAAGCAGAGCCCAGAAGCTCTCAGATTTGCTACATTCCAGTGGAATCTGAGTGACTACTAATCTGTATTTTTGCAGGTTGACTGAATTGTAAACCTAAAATTTTGTACCTATTTATTTCCTTGTTTGTCTCACTGTACATATTTTCTAACCTCAACAGTAAAATGATGTTTGTTAAATGCTAAAAATGGTTTAGACTTTGCATTTAGGCACGTGTCTAATTCGTTTACATTTTACATTACTGTTGAAGAGTGCTAGAGCAAGATGTACGTCTATATAGCATATAGTTTAGGAAACATTCTTGGGTGATATTTGCTTGTGAATGTTACTTTTCTATATCTTGTACACTTTGCACAATCAATCTTAAGGGCTTGTTCTATAAACAAAATAAGGTGGGGAAGTCATTACCCTCCCTTAGTCCATAAACCATCTCCTCACTCACTTACTAGCCTAACTAAAACTGAGTAGACGTTGGCCCTAGGGACATCTCGGACACATATAGGAGACTAACCTAAGCGGGAAGTTGATTTGAATTTGACTCATACTAATCAGTGTCTAAGGTTAGGGATTGAGGGGCGAAACCCCAAAGGTTGGTGGTTTGGTATAATTAGGCCCGTTGCCTAGCCACGGATACCTCCAACTGATCTTGCCCCTACCTAGCCGATTAACTTGTGGTTAGATTCAACAATATACCCCCCCGTGGACAGTCTAACTAGTTAGGAGTCGTCTAGGTCTAAGACCTACCCTAACTTAGGTTAATTTTTTTATTTTTATTTGTTTGCTTATTTGTTTATTTTTTATTTGTGTTTGACATTCCTTATGTGATATGGCTTATGACAATAATTTTTTTAATTTTAATTGTAGTCCATGTTACACCCCAACTACTTTTTCGGATATTACCATCCCATGATATCATAATTTTAACCAACCTAGTATGCCGGATTGGTCTTATTTGAATCAATACACCCATACCCAATTCTTATAACCAAAATTTTTCAAAATAAATCCAACTCTTCACAGAATCAATGGGGATTCACCTCCCCCGAGTTCAATTTTCAACCAACTTGTCTCCTTATCAACCTTGTCCATAATTTTCACAATATTCATTCCTCGATTTTACTTCTATACTCCTTTTCTAGACTAACCCATTGAAGAAAAATTCGAGCTAGAAAAGAGTATAGGAGCCATACATGAAGCTGAACGAAAATTTCAGTCCTCCCCAATTCCATAATATTTTAAAGATTCATACTCAGTTTCACCAGTTCAAAATAAAAAACCATCAATCTTGAAAATGAGTATAAGTGAATCTGAGAAATAATCATAAAATCTGATGGACTCGCGATTTTACCACAATTTCAAAACAAACTTCATCTTTTCAAGTCCAATCACAACAAAACGATGAACCGATCGACCATGAAAAGCTGCTTGAAGCTATGACTCAGGCTCAAATCACTCATTATCTGACATAGATATAATAGTCAAAACTCTCCACTCTAACCCTTTAACAATTCTTGATGTCGCTAACCATTCTGTTAGAGCCAAAAATCATGCTGTTTTGGAAAACAAGATTCTATTTCAGCACACCAATTTGAACTTGCCCAAACTCTAAATTTTTAAAAACCACATTGACATTTTGGCAAGTTACCCTTTTCCTGAAATTGAACTTGAAAATGAATATGATCCTGAACCTCAACTTAGTAATTCAATTCTACTTCTTGATTCAATAATGACTCTGATGTTTTCATCTGATTTCAATTCTTCACCAGAGTCCACATTAGATTCTGAGCATGTCCATCAGGAAATTGAATCACCAATCTTTTATGATCATCATATTGAACTTAACTAATTTCATACTTTTGAAAGTCCTATTGACAAATTGGCAAGTTTTCATTTTTTACGAAATTGAACTAAATGAGAAATGTGGCCTTGAGTCTCAAATTTGTGATCTAGTTCAATTTTCTAAATCAATATTGACTCCTGTTTTGCTATCTGATTTGAGCAATATTTTAGAGTCAGTTTTGATTCCCATACCTGTCATTCCTGAACTTGAATCACCAATCTTAGAAAGTCACATTCCATTGTGGAGAAACAAATGTGGACTTGAGTTTCAACTTCTTGATTTGGACCCACTTCCTGAACAAATTTTGACTCATGAACCTTTAATTGACTTCAGTCATTTTTCTGAGTCGATTGTAGTTTATGCCCTTCCTGATTTCGAATCAATCATTCTATTTTTTCATACTCCATTTTGGAATAGAGGTGTTGATAATAATGACTCTGAAATTAGTTTGAAATTTTGAAAATTAGATGGGGTAAAATCTTAATAAAAATCATTTATATTTATATATCATTTTAGTGCGTTATATTAGAGAGGTTTATGGTGGGTTCCTCTAAACTCCACGCAAATTAGATTGGACCGCATTTCGTGGACCAATCAGACCACCACCGGAACCCACCACCTTAAGGTAATATTTTTCTTCCCTTTCTTCTTTTTCATGCATCCATGCATTAATTCATACATTGAGACAATGCATGAGATAGGTGTGAGGGAGGGTTCTGACATAAAGGAGGTTTTCCCTTTTATTTTTTAAAAAATTTATTAATATTTTCTTTACATTTTTAAAATACTTTTTGAAAATAGAAACAATATTTTGAAATAGTATTTGTAAGAAATTAAGTCAATCTTAAGGAATATGATAATCATAATCAGGCTTTCTTATACTTGTTTAAAATAAGATTATTTGTTTGATTTTCAAGGTTAGGAAGATAATTTAGAAAAGTAATTTAGTCTTGATTTTTACTTTAATGATATACGCATACTTTATACACTTACACACTTAGGGCTCAAAAAAAATTCTTATGCCTTATTAAAAAAAAGAAAAATAAAAATAAAAAGAAAAAGAAAAAATATATAAATAAAAAATCCTCTGATTAAGGTGGGTAGTTGTGCCTCATAAGTATAAGTATTCACGCCTAAAAACGATTCATATAATAAAATTCTTAGTTTTGTGGCCTTGTTTGCTCGAGTCCTTAAGTTCTTGGGGTGTTTTCTCACCCGGTGCCCTAAGACCGTTTGGTTTGGGACTCACTGATTAAAGGCTCATTACATGGGCATATTAGAAAGCTTAATAGAATTAAGGAATAATATCACCAAAAATAATAATAAAAGAAAATAAATAAATAAGGCATAAGAGTAGAGTTAAAGAACCCATAGTCAAAATTTCACGGTCACAAGATGCAAATGATTTAGTGTAAAATAATAGATTAGATTTGAAGTACAATTTGACTCTTTATTTTGATTGATAACAAGTTTTTGAATATAGACTAAGTTTAGGAATAAAAAGTTCAGTTTTCCTATAGCTTATAGATTACTTAATTCTTACAATAATACTTAAAATATTTTCTCTTTCAAAATGTGTTTTCAAAATATTAATACTTTATTTCTCTTTCTTTATGAATTTTGTGGGTGTAATCCACTGAAAACCCTCATGAGATAAAACTCGTTCTCTAAGGGTAACCTAGAGGTTTAATGGCTTGTTGCGCATGTTTAATGCAATCGCAAAACCTGCAAAAATGATCTAATATTTTTTGCTTTAGTTTTGTTGTTTTGCTCGTGGACGAGCAAAAGATAGGTGTGGGGGTGTGATTGCACACATTTATTGCATTACCCTTTATTATATTTTCACATTTATCATGTAATAAATCTGCTAAATTTCTTATCTTAAATATCTATTTTGCAGAAGATAATCATGGGAGAAAGAGGATAAAATAAAATAAATATTAGTTAAATTCAGATTTAACTAGATCTATTTGGTTAGAGAAGGATGATCCCAAATTCAGTTTTGGTGAATCAAGTGGTTAAGGTAAAGATCAACCGAGAATAACATCAAATACAGAGTCCAAATCCAAAGGGATAAATGGATAGAGAGAAGATCAACGGATAAGATGAAACAATTTTGACTCGGATTCTTACTGGATACAGTCTAGTATTTGAATGATAATTTTCACTACCGAAACTCAAATCTAATGATTTAAGATGATCCAAAAAGCAGACTCAAAGGGCTACAACTCTTAAGTTGATCACTATTTCTAATTCTATAATTTGATAATATATTCCGCAATCAATACGTCAACAAGCTGCAGATCAGAACTGAATATCCTCATCAAATCAAGTTTGGAGATAAGAGAAAGATTCAAATTCAGAATCGTCAGCTTCCCTTATCTTTAGACTCATTTTCTTATCCATTTCTATCCTATAAATACCCCACATATTAGAGGCAGAAGAGCGACAGTAGAGATAGATTTTAGGCCAATTTTTCATTTTTTTAGTGTAGGTTTTTATTTTCTTTGTAAGAATAGGTTAGACGGAGATTCATATAAGTAAGAGAGAGAGACTTATGTTGAGAGTAACACTGATGTAACCTCCTCCTTTCTTTCATCATTTCTACAAGTAATCAAAGGTAACATCTTAATGCTTTTATTGTTTATATATTCTTCTTTTATTCCTACTTTTTCTCTTTTGGTTTTGATGAATGTCCAAGTGAACCTAGAAGCATCAATATAGCCATGTTTGTGTGATTGCCACCGATATTTCATGATGAGGCTCTCCTCCTCAAGATTCTATATCATTTCGTTCTTGTTCTTCTTGATGATGTAATGTGAATAGGGACTGAGCTCGATCTTATGGGTTATGCGTTGATCGCCTCTGAAGTAGGTAAAACATGTAAGGGTTCCATGTAAGTCATTAATCAGAAGAGGTAAGTATTTCTTTTAACTTTTCTTTTTATTTCTTTAGTTTAGATCACCACCATCATTAACACCCAACACTTTTATCACTCTTTTCAATTTCTTTGTAAATATCCATTTTCTATTTTCTCCAACTTCTCAATCTATCACTTTCTTTTTAACTCAACTTTAACTTATTTTTTCTTTTCTTTTAAAGAACTAAAAGAATAACTTTAACAATTGATCGTAACTTAAAAAAGAACTTACTAAAAAGCTTCCATCGCGAGTCCCTCGTTGTGGATCATGACCTGTAAAGCCACTTACTATTGTGGCAGTATTGAGTACTTGCACATTCTATTCTTAAGTTCTGAAATTCTGTATTCTTGTGTGCAGGTAAAAACCTCAATCAATAAGCACACATGTATCAATAAATTCAAGTTAAAGATATGCATTGAAAACTGTGTCGTGAGCATAGGCATGCCAGACATGAATGAGACATCTAGTAATAAGTGATAACCAGTAATCAATATATAACGAGGAGTAATCAAGTCAAGAGCATATGTACAGTTAAACATGAACAATATCAAGCAGGAGACCAGAGAAATAGTACACAGGAGGTAAACTGAAAATATACTAATGATTAATAAAACTGAAAATCTGAAATAAAATCCGATGAAAGCAATTGTGGTAAAACCAGTGGTATAACCAAGTTTACAAAGTAACACAATGAGTTATTATCTTGGCATCTTATTATTATTACTCGTCTAACCTATATATCTAGGTATGTGTCTTAGTGTACATCTCAACACACATACATCCATATATGAGTAAGTCGAGGTTGGTTATTGGAAGCTGATGAAAAACTGATGGCTCATATTTACAGTGGTTCCCATCCGCCTAGAACACAACCTACGAGTGCCTAAAATCACCCAAACACGCATCTTCTGGTGTCAAAAGCACCCTAACATGAATCGTCAGTTTAGTAATACACCACTATATGTAAGGCATCATATCAACATTCATATGTTCTCCCATTCCTAGTGTTAAGTTTTCCTTTTTATGATTGATTAAACATAATTATCAGATTATGGGAATGAGCAAGAACATAACAGGTTTAGGAATAACATGAGTATATGCATAATAAGAGTACTTGCATAATAGGAGTACTTACATAATAAGAGTAGATATCAGAAGATCAGGTACTGCATTCCCGTAATGTGATAATCATGAGTGAAGAATTAAACATAACAGGTATAAGGTGTTAATATTAAGATGACAAGTGATCAGGCATGGCAGGTTATAAGTGATAGCATGACATGAGGCAGGTGCTAGGTAATAGAATGAAGATGTCAGGTAATAATACGGCAAGTGTTTGCACATCAAGAGATAACATGTCAAGTGATAGCGTAACCGCCAAGCACAATCAAGCAAAGCTTAAGCAGTGCTGGAGGCGTGGACAACAACAGTGTTTAGTCACTAGAGCGCTTGACAGAGCTACTAGAATGACTCAGCTTAAAAGTCAAGTACAAAATCGACAGAGTTTCGCCTAGACGAGTCTAGTGGTAAAGCACTAAGCGCTAAGCATGCCTACCAGGCGGAGCATGAGAGAGCTGACGATCTAACCGCACTCCTCTTTCTAGGAAGTGGGCGAGAAAGCCCAAGGGCTAGAGTACGTTCAGGTCTAGGCGCACTCTCGATAGCTACCACGGAATCCATAAGGGTACAGGCCTAAAACCAATTAGGTAGCGAGCCCTAGAGTGGGTAGAAATCCAAAGTCGATACTATGAGTACCGGCAATGTTAGTGCCACACGAGCATGCATATAAGCATGTTAATATCTAGACTACCATGGAGTGGTGAAGCTTGGAGGCTGAGTAGAGAGCTCATAGGCTAAACGACCACGAAGGGTCGGACATGCATGGTACAAATGCAAAATAAAACACATCATAGGCATGGTATATATACAGAAAATAATCTATTCTAGTACAAACATTCGTCACTGGCATATACACGTACAATTTTGGGCACTGGCCATATACAAATACGAGGGTACAACCTAATTCAAAATACAAATACAATCGAATACTGAATAAAATACATAGTCGACCCGACAAAGAGGGAAAATTCAAAATAAAGCGAGGACGCACGCCTAAATCTTCAAAAAATCACCGTGTAATTCGGAATCCCAGAAACTCGTGCATATGCCATAATATATTAAAATATATATAATATTTATAAGAGAGAAGTTAGATAGAGAAAGAGAGAGCTGGAAAAAGAAATCTCTAGAGAGAAAGTGAGAGCTAGAGAGAGAATTATCTAGAGAGAGAAATGTTGGCCAAAGGCCCATCGCTCTAGTTTTGATGATGATTAACTTATGTAGTTATAGAACTAACGATCTTGTATTTATATAGTATCAGATATTTGATCAAGATCTTAGTAGGTGTTTAGCTTCAACAAAAGATTCGAAGTCAAGTTTTGGAGCTAGCATATGTTGATTCAAAGCTCGCGCTTTAAAGATCGCATCAAGTACTCAAGAGGAGTCTAGCTCATGGATCAAAGTTAGGACCAGTCAAGAAGAAGAAGAAGATATTCAAGAGAAGATTTTCGTGAGGACTTGTGTCATGTTTGTAAGTGCTTAGATTTTGTATTTTAGATAAAATGTAAAGGATAGATTAGTTGTGAATTTCTCAAGCTTATATACACGCACACAAAATTTATATGTGTTTTCATAAAATAATTTTGATTTTAGAAAATACCGTTTTAGTTTTTGAGCATCAAAGTCTATATCTTTATGTTTCATGATTAGAGTTCATCAAAACAAGTTTATATGGCTTATATATGTTTTGAATTTCATCCATACACATTGTTGGTTTAATTGTTTAGAAAAACTTATTAGGTGTTTCTATATCATGTGTTTGAGTTTTGTATTTATCAAAACTTATTTTAGAGCTTATTATCAAAAACATAGATATTTCATCTCATATGTGTATTTGATCATATCCATATACACCAAGCTTCAAAAGTGTTTAAAATATCTTATTTTTGTATTTGGAGAAGTTTTGAAAATTATTTTTCAAATTGAAGATTGATTTTTAAAATACAGATTTTTGTTTAAGGTAAAATTTCTATATTACAAAAATGGTTCAAAATATTTGTAATATGTGTTGATTTTTTATAACACATATTTGAACTTCAAAGTATGTTAATGAACTTATTCGTATAGATTTTATATGATTTTATGGGATTTTATTGAAGTTAAAAAGACTAAGTTTTTAATCTTGAAAATTTCAGACCAGGCCTTCTATCGGTGGACCGGCTAGTCGATCGAGACAGAAGTCAGTCGACCGATGTGCACAGAACGTGCACAGGGGTTTTGGCTTGAGGGTCGGTCGACCACTATGGCCCTAGTTGACCGACAGGTCGACCGTCCGAGAGCTTTGCTCTCTAGATCTGGCCCCGGTCAACCCGGCGGTCGACCGGCAGGTCAAGCCCAAGGCGTGGTCGACCGAGCGGTCAACCGGTAGGCCCCAACGGTTAAAAATTTGACCGTTGGTTGGTCGACCGCCCGATCGACCGACAGGTTATTCTGACCTGATGTTTGACCCCAACGGCTAGTTTTTCGGAGTCTATTTAAGGGGGCTATTTTGAGCTATTTTCGACCAGATTTTTGGAGAGTTTCAAAGCCTGTTTTTCCTACCTCTTAAGTTTTTTTCTCCACTTATTTTAGGGCTAATACTTCCATATCAAAAGAAGAGTTTTCAAGAGTGTTTTTCAAAAGAGATTTCTTGAGTTTTCCTATACTACTCTATCTTGTTTTTCTCACACAAACAAGAGCTTTCCATTGCTATGTCAATCCTCTAAGGATCTTTATTGTGAGAGTGTTTTTAGGTGATCAAAGTATAGAGATCACCAAGTGTTCATCTTTGTATTTGAGGAGGCGAACTTGCGGGTTCGTATTTGTAATGAGTTCTTGTGGGAGCTCGGTGTAGAGGTGCAGCCTCGCAAGCTAGTCTGCTTGCATGTGTTGCTCTTGGGGGAACAAGTGAGGGACTTGCGGGTCCAAGAGTTCTAGTGTGAACTCGTTGTAGGTGTTGCAGCACCGAGTGATCCAGTGGGATCATTTTTAGTGAAAATCCTTCGTAGTGTTGAAGGCAGTGACATAGAGCAAGGGTGCTCGAACCTTGAAACAATTCTCCTGTGTTTGCGATTGCTCATCTCTCTCACTTGTGTTTTTATCTTGCTTATGCTTATTGCTCATATCTCTTATATGCTTGATATATGGTGTGCTCAATTGATATATGCTTGGGATTGATTGCTCATACTTGTATTTAACTAAGAGAGCCATAGTGTCACCTTAACTCTTAATCTTGAGGAGATAGTCAGAGCCCTTCACCAGGAATTCGGCTACACTCTTGTGTTATACCTTGTGCGTTAGCTTAATAGTTTTCATTTGCATAAATAGTTTTTAATTCCGCATCATTCATCATTAGATTGGCTAGTACACCTATTCACCCCCCTCTAGGTGTATCTTCAATTGGTATCAGAGCTTGGTGCTCTTAATTTGGGTCTAACAACCTAGAGTTAAAGATCCTCATTTTGGCTAATCACTTTTTTTTTAACACACACATAAGGATTTCATGACTCCTCCCATGTTTTATATTCTTAACATCCAAACTTAAAAAGTTAAGATGTCATTGTACCCAAAGCCCTAGGTATTCATGTTTATCTTGCCACTATTAAAAATTCTTATTTTTTAAATGGAAAACATGTTGAGGCTAATGTAAAAGCCATCCATGCACTAAAGAGTACCTTAAATGATAATTATTTATCTACGGTTTCTAACTTTGATTCGGTTTTTGTAGTATGGACAAAAGCAATACCATATGGAGAGTGACTCAGGTAATGAAAGTGATACTTCCAATATATACTACATGGTTCAAGGGGATGACCCCTTTGAGGTAAACTCTGAATCTGAGCTAGAAGAAGATATTGACATGCCTTATGATGAGCTTGCATCTTTTTGTTAAAAACTTCTTAAAAATATGATTTACTAAAAATTGAAAACAATAAATTGAAGAGGAAAACACTTCTTTGTTAAAAGAAAATGACTCTTTTCAAAATAAATTTACATGTGTTTCAAAAGAAAATGAAGTTTTAGAAAAGGAGAATATTTCCTTGTCTTCAAAATTAAATGACATTTGTGAAGGAAATAATTTCTTGAAAAATAAAATTATCCTAGTAGAAAAGGAAAAGAAAATTATTTTAAATGAAAATATATCTTTGAAAAAAAGTGTTTTAAAAGAAAAGAAAATATTTCTAAAAAGAATAAGAATTTTGTTTTTCATGTTTCTTCTTCCAAAATTGATAATGATACTTGAATTATGAAAAAGAACATTGATTGTTTGGGTTCCACTTTAAGCCAATGTGCATTTAACCATAATAGATTGGAATTCATGTTTCACAAGAAATAAATTTCACACATGCATGCTCATCCTATACGGCATATAGATGCACTTCATGTTCACAATCATGCCACTCATACGCATGCTAGAGTGTTCAAATGTACACGTTGTGACCGCAAAGGCCATTTAACATAGTTTTATTTTAATAAGATAAATCATATAAATTTTATAAATAATAATGTTTGGGTTCCTTATAATACTAACCCCCGTGGGCCCAAAAAGAAATAGTACAAAAATCCCCACCACCTGCGTTTGATGTAGGTGTGGGCTCTCACATGACATGAGAGGATTTGTGCCTTGATGGTGGATGCGTGTCAAGCTTAAAGATCATAATTATGAATGCATCACCTTCAAGGAAGGTTGGTGGGAGGATCACTATGGTTTAGAGACCTAGAGATCGGTTTATTGATTTTGGTAACTATCTCTAACTCCTATTTTTATTTACATGCTTTCATATAAATGCTTTTAGCATGTTTTGATTTCAATGCTCAATGATCGTGTTTTGTATTTCATGTGGTGATTACTTACTTAGATGTAGTTTTTATTAAAACTTGTGTTTATACTTGTACAAGTAGTGACCTACACTTGATTATTATATGTTTGTGCCTTATTGCTCATTTGTACTCATTACATATACATGTATAACTAGTTTTGATGATTCTTTCATTTACACTTGTTTTCTCTATTTTTGTACGTGTTTTGCTTCATGTATATGTTACTTTTGTCTAAAAAATATAAATATACATTATTCCCTTGAGTCACTTGCATTCATGCAAATTCTATTATGGACTCGTTTGTATTTAGGATATGTATATATATTTTAGTTTTGATAGAACACACATATACCTTTAAGTTTGTTTAATTTTAATAAAAAATAAATTTTTATGATTTTCGTGTTTTTGATAAAAGAATTTCATGTTGATTTTGAGCTTTATTGATTATTTTCATGAATATGCTTTTTACATGATTTTTGTGTGCTCACATTCCTCTTATTTACTCATGACTTTGTTTTTAATGAGGATTTATAAGCTTTATAGATTTTGAGTGTCAACTCTTATGTATTTAGCATGTTTCATGGGATATATGATTTGTTTTCATATTTGAGGGATCTTTAACTAGTTATTTTAAAAATTATTTTAAACTAGTTATTTATTATTCATTTGGTAGTGTTTTCAATCTACAACTATTTTCAAATCTTATTTTTGAAAACTTCTACCCATTAAGGGCGAATGGTTGGGTGACCATGTCTTATATCTCTTATTGAATATCTTTTATCATGTGCTTGAAAAGGGTGGTAGGTATGAGTTATACAAATGATCTTCATGTTATTTTATTTTTTTGCATACTCATATTTGTTTCTTACATATGTATGCTTCAAAATTTGATTAGCATCAATTTCAATTGGTATTTTCAATTTCATACATACATATATATGATTTTATTGTGCTTGTTTTACAATATCTTTACATTTCTAAAGCACAAATTATGTTTATGTTAAACTTGATTTTATTCTAAATGTTAATTGGTATTTTTATAAGCTAATACATTCATTTCAATCGGTATTTATTTGATATCAAAAAGTTCTTCATGTTTCACCTCCAATTGGTATCAAAAATCTACTATTGGTATCTTAAATTTTTTTTCAAGTGGTACCAACATTTATTTTTGTCACCTACAATTTGATTTCATTAGCATCAAAATTTGTTTTGTTGACTTTAAGGAATTTCAAAATTTTATTTTAAAAGTGGTTTCAAAATATGTTGATATATATTGCATATATGCAAGGGGAGCTTAACATCTCCTCTATATATAGATTCATGTTGAGTGTATCTTACATTGAGGAGTTTGACCTCTCTTCTTTACGTGATACACACGTGTAGGGGGAGCTTAACGTCTCTACTTATATATTGTATATTATGCTTTATGTGAGTTAGGGTCTAATCATCCTTCTTCATGTAATGCATGTATGCAGGAGAGTTAACTTTATGTCTCTCCTCTTCATGAATGTATATCGCATATATATCTTTATTGTTTGATTTGTCTTTACCCCTTTGTTATTGAATTAACAAAAAGGGGAGAAGAATTTTGAGAGTTTATATATGCATGTTTATATCTCTGTTTATGCATATATGTTTGTTTAGTTTATGAACTTTATTGAATATCCTTATTGTTTATTTCTATGCATGAGTTAAGGAGGAGCTTCTATGAAGCTTATCTTTAATCCATGCATATATAACTCTATGAGTTTTGTCATCATCAAAAAGGGGAGATTGTTGGCCCAAAGGCCCATCGCTCTAGTTTTGATGATGATTAACTCATGTAGTTATAGTACTAATGATCTTGTGTTTATATATTTTCAGATATTTGATCAAGATCTTAGTAGGTGTTTAGCTTCAATAAAAGGTTCAAAGTCAAGTTTTGGAGCTAGCACGTGTTGATTCAAGAGCTCTGCTTCAAAAATTGTATCAAGTACTCAAGAGGAGTCTAGCTCATGGATCAAGGTTTGGACCAAGTCAAGAAGAAGAAGAAGATTTTCATGAAGACTTGTATCCTATTTGTAAGTGTTAAGATTTTGTATTTTAGATAAATTTAAAAAATAGATTAGTTGTGGATTGCTCAAGCTCATATCCACACACACAAAATTTATATGTTTTTCATAAAATAGTTTTGATTTTAGAAAATAACATTTTGGTTTTTGAGCTTCAAAGTATATATCTTTATGTTTCATGATTAGAGTTCATCAAAACAATTTTATATGGTTTATATGTATTTTGGATTTATCCATACATATTGTTAGTTCAAATGTTTAGAAAAACTTATTAGGTGTTTTTATATCATGTGTTTGAGTTTTGCATTTATCAGAACTTATTTTAGAGCTTATTGTCATAAACATAGATATTTCATCTCATATGTGTATTGGATCATATCCATACACACCAAGCTTCAAAAGTGTGTAAAATATCTTTTTTTGTATTTGGAGAAGTTTTGGAAAAATCATTTTTCCAAAACTTCTCATTGAAGATTGATTTTGAAAAATACGGATTTTTGTTTAAGGCAAAATTTCTATATTATAAAAATGATTCAAAATATTTGTAATATGTGTTGATTTTTGATCACACATAATTGCACTTCAAAGTATGTTAATGAACTTATTTTTGTATATTTTATGTGATTTTATGGGATTTTATTGAAGTTAAAAAGACCATGTTTTTAATCCTGAGAATTTCAGGCCAGGCCTTTGGCCGGTCGACGGAGACAGAAGTCGGTCGACCGATCGGTTGTACGATGTGCACAGAATGTGCACAGCCGTTTTGGGTTGAGGGTCGGTCGACCGGGCGGTCACCGCTATGGCTCTGGTCGACCGACTGGTCGATCGTCCAGAGAGCTTTGCTCTCTGGATCTCGCCCCGGTCGATCGGGCGGTCGACCAGCAGGTCAAGCCCAGGACACAGTCGACCGAGCGGTCGACCGGCAGGTCAAGCCCAGGACACAGTCGACCGAGCGGTCGATCGGCAGGCCCCATTGGTCAGAAATTTGATCATTGGTCGGTCGACCACAAGTCATTTTGACATGATGTTTGACCCCAACGGCTAGTTTTTGGGAATCTATTTAAGGGAGTTGTCTTAACTATTTTCGACAAGATTTTTGGAGAGTTTCAAAGCCTGTTTTTCCTACCTTTCTTAGGGCTTTTCTCCATTTGTTTTAGGGCTAATACTTTCATATCAAAAGGAGAGTTTTCAAGAGTGTTTTTCAAAAGAGACTTCTTGAGTTTTCCTCTGCTACTCTATCTTGTTTTTCTCATACAAATTTGAGCTTTTCATTGCTATATCAATCCTCTATAGATCTTTATTGTGAGAGTGTTTTTAGGTGATTAAAGTGCAGAGATCACTAAGTGTTCATCTTTGTATTTGAGGAGGCGAACTTGCGGGTTCGTGTTTGTAACGAATTCTTGTGGGAGCTCGGTGTAAAGGTGCGGCCTCGGCAAGCTAGTGTGCTTGTCTGTGTTGTTCTTGCAGAAGCAAGTGAGGGACTTGATGGTCTAAAAGTTCTAGTGTGAACTCGTTGTAGGTGTTGCGGCACCGAGTGATCCAGTGGGATCATTTTTAGTGAAAATCCTTCATAGTGTTGAAGGCGGGGACGTGAACAAGGGTGCTCGAACCTCGAAACAATTCTCCCGTGTTTGCAATTGATCATCTCTCTCTCACTTGTGTTTATCTTGCTTATGCTTATTGCACATATCTCTTATATGTTTGATATATTGTGTGCCCAATTGATATATGCTTGGGATAGATTGCTCACACTTGTATTCAACAAGAGAGCCGTAGTGGCACCTCAACTCTTAATCTAGAGAAACCTTGAGGAGATGTTCAGAGCCCTTCACCGGGAATTCGACTACACTCTTGTGTTATACCTTGTGTATTGGCTTAATAGTTTTCATTTGGATAAATAGTTTTTAATTCCGCATCATTTATCATTAGATTAGCTAGTACACCTATTCACCCCCCCTCTAGGTGTATTTTCAAGAAAGGGAAATCTAGAGAGAGAATTATCTAGAGAGATAAATGGAGAATATCTAGAGGGAGAAAGAGAGACAGAATTAGAGGGGAGAGAGACAGAGAGAGAACAAAAGAGAGAAATAGTAAGTGAAACGAAGAGAGAGAGACAGTAGAGAGGGAGAGAGAAGACAGCAGAGAGAGTAAGAGTGAGGAGAGAGAGACAGTAGAGAGAGAAGGGAAAGGGGGTTGTTGCCCCTCCTCTGATCACTTCCATCACCAAATCTCTACTATTTTTCACTTTCTTTGTACAAAATCACCATCTCCTTCTATCTACCATTTTCATAATTTAACATAACTTATTTTCTTTTTTCTTTCAAGAACTTAAAGAAGAACTTTAATCATTTTTTAACTTAAAAGGAAACTTGCAAAAAGCTTTCATCGCTAGTCCCTCCTTGAGGATCACGACCGGCATGCCCACTTTGCTATCGCGGTAGCATTGAGCACCATGCACTGCTATTATAAAGTTCTAAAATTGTGCTGGTCTGAACTCAATCAATAGTGCTTAATAATTTTCATGATTCTCAAACCTTTGTGAGAATTAGATTTTCTAATTTCTATTTATTTCATGTTTTCATTTCTTTATGTTGGGAAAGCGAAGAATTAAAACATGAAACTTTGAGCTGAATTAAAGCATAATTCATTGATAGAATCAACCAGATAATAGTTGGATGTGTTCTTCTTCCATTGGGGATGAACGTGGTATATTTACATGTTTAATTTTATTTTAGAATGAATGAGATATTCAAGTCTAAAGTTTACTTAATTCAAAAGCTAAAGGAGACTAAAGAGAGCTAAAAGCATTTAGTCCCACATTACATATGGGTGAAAGTTTGAAGTGTTTAAATAGAGAAAAATGGGAACAAAGGGTGTGCCCTTTGGGTACTAAGAGTTTTCGCACGCGATTAGGGGAAACTATGCCCTGACGGGCGGGCGGCGCCGGTGCAAAGCATAGGTCTGGGTCTGGGCGCGTATCCAACCAAGCCCGGTTCTTTTTGAATCGCGCCACATGGGTTTGGTGCTGCAAGCGGGTCTCTACCCACTGTTGGAAGGAACCGCTGTAGCGACTCCTGTCTGAAATGAACAATTGCAACAGTTCAGATAGAATTGTGGCAACCATTTGGACTCCAAATGATAGATATGCCCTCCAAATGGTTCACAGGAGCGCTATAAATAGCGCTCGTCACCGTGGATTACAAACACACATTGAACAATTCTTCTCTTCCTTCTTTTACACTGAAGATTAGTTCTGAAAAGTGTCAGACTGAAGATCAGATTTCTGAAAAAAAATTTTGAAGCAAGATTCGTTCTGAAAGAAGGCTTAGAAAATTCAATAGGTTCTTAAATAGAATTTTTGTCTGAATCTCTGTCTTTCTAAGACATTAATTCTTCTCCCCCTCCTTCTTCTACAATAGATAATCCTCCAAAGTTATGACAAATATTCACCCTGAAATTTGTCTTCATCCTGCTGCATTGAAATCATGTGAAGGTATTGATTAAGTACGGTTTGAATATACAGTGATTTTGTGCTATTCAAATACTGTGAATGAGTGTTGTATCTTGAGAGACCAGCATCAAGTAACCCGTTAGCACCAAAGCAGGGGACGTAATTATCTTAAGGCGATTCGCTACATGCATACCTCACTCAAATTGTTATATAAGTGAACTAACATTCATTATACAGGGGGTTATACTGAAATATTTATATTCATAAATATTACTGTATATTAAGATTGACTAATACTAGTCTAATTGGTGTTTAACTAAGGAAGGTAATTGAAAGGTGGTTCTGTAATTAAGGAACGTTCTGATGAATGAAAACCTCCCACCTGATATTCACCGACCCAGCCAGTTAGATCGGTGACATTGATTAGTTGTCAGATCTATTCCAGCATCTAACAATCTTAAGGCAATTAATGTTTTTGATGTTACTTACTTTTGTTCTGTTTGAATTACAAAAGATGTCTAAAACTAATCAAGACAGCACCAGTAAGGCATCAAACATGCAAATTCAGACATTGATACATGTTCCACTTCCTAACCAGAAGTCAGAGAAGCTAGGAAAATTTGATGGCACTGAATTCAAGAAGTGGCAACAGAAGATGCTCTTCTACTTGATCACTCTGCATTTGGCCAAATTTCTGCAAGAGGATCCACCGGAACCTAGAACTGATCAGGACTCAGTCTTTGTATTGATGCATGACGCAAGGTGACTTTCTTTGTAGAAATTATATTTTAAATGGACTGGATGTCTCTCTTTACAATATCTACAATCCTATCATAACGGTAAAGAAGTTATGAGCAAGTCTTGATAATAAGTACAAGATTGAAGATGTCAGTACCAAGAAGTTCATCGTGGGACAATTTCTGGAGTACAAGATGGTGGACAAGAAGAGTGGGATCAGTCAGGTGTAAGAATTTCAGCTTATCTTGCACAAGATAGAGGTTAAAGGTATGATTCTATCTGAAACTTTTTAAGTTGCTACTATCGTGGAGAAACTCCCATAGAGAGATTTCAAGAACTACCTGAAATATAAGCGCAAGTAGCTGAAATTAGAAGATCTCATTGTGAGGCTTTGGATTGAAGAGGACAACTGAAAGTCCGAGAAAAGGAGCGATAAGAATTCCTTGAATCCAAGGCTAATGTGATTGAAGGCTCAAAGGGCAAAGTGTCTACTTCCAAAGGCTTGAGCCAAAGAAAACTGCCCAGGGTTACAAAGACAAAGACCAAGAAGGCAAGAACAAGCGCTTCAAGGGTACTTACTACATCTATAATATAGAGGGACACAAGGCGAATGAATGTCGTAGTCGTCCCAAAAAGAATAAGAAGGACCATCCACAGGTAAACCTGATCGACCATGCATTGCCAAGCCTATCAGCTGTGGTGTCAAAAGTGAATCTGACAACCAACAATAAGGATTGGTGGGTAGACACTGGGGCTACTTAGCACATCTAGTCTGAGAAGTTATTATTCTCTGAATATCAAAATCTAGAGCAAGATGAGCAACTCTTCATGAGCAACTCAACCATCTCAAAGGTTGAGAGAAAAGGAAAGGTCATCCTGAAGTAAACATCTGAGAAGGAGCTTACTCTGAATGATGTACGACATGTTCCAGATATCTACAAGAACCTGATCTCTGGAACAATCCTTAATAAGAAAGATTTTAGAATGGTTTTCGATTCAGATAAGTTTGTACTTACTAAGGGTGGAATGTATTATTTGCCCAGAGACCCATCACTCTAGTTTTGATGATGATTAACTCATGTAGTTATAGTTTACTAATGATCTTGTGCTTAATTAGCTTCAGATATTTGATTAAGATCTTAGTAG
Source organism: Agave tequilana (assembly GCA_038442645.1). Lineage (NCBI taxonomy): Eukaryota > Viridiplantae > Streptophyta > Magnoliopsida > Asparagales > Asparagaceae > Agave > Agave tequilana. The sequence continues at coordinate 24,239 of JAVJIF010009846.1, forward strand.
GTGTTTAGCTTCAACAAAGGAGTTTTCAGGCTAACACATGTGGATTCAAGAGCTCGCGCGTTAAGATCGCATCTAGCACTCGGTTGGAGCCAAGCTCATTGGATCGTGTTTGGATCGAGTCGGCTTGGAGACAAGAAGACTTCGGTTTGTGTTTAATTTGTATTTAGATCTTGTGTAAAGGTAGATAATATTGATATACTCAAGTTCTCACACACACAAAAGTTTCTATATGCTTGGTTTTCGGTTTAACCGGTTTTAGATTTCATATAGAAAACATAGATATATATTTTATACGTATATTGGATTCTATCCATATACAATATGCTTCAAATTTATTTCAATATCATGTTTTTGTATTTATATGAGTTTTGGAGAAAATGATTTTTCATTTCAAAATTTAAGTTTTGGAAAATACAGATTTTGTGTTTAAGCCAAATTTCTTTATCACAAAAATGGTTCGAATAATTTATAATATGTGTTGATTTTTGGTCACACATAATTGTTATTCAAAGATCTTAAAAGAACTTATTTTTGTAAAATTTATGTGCATTTTATGGGATTTTTTAAAAGTTAAAAAGACCAAGTTTTAATCCTTATAATTTGTTTGACCAGGTTTTCTGTCAATCGACCGGACGGTTGACCGAGTCAGAAGTCGGTCGACTGGTGTGCACAAATGTGCACAGTCAGTTTTGGCTTAAGGGCCAGTCGATCGGGCGGTCGACCGTCCAAAGAGCTTTTGCTCTCTGGATCTGGCCCCAATCGACCGGCCAAAGAGCTTTTCTCTCTGGATCTAGCCTCGGTCGATAGGGCGATTGACTGGAGGCACAACGGTCAGAAATATGACCGTCGCGCCGGTCGACCGGGCGGTCAACCAGAAGGTCATTTTTTACCTTTCCAGACTACCAACCGGCAGATTTTTGAGAGGCTTTATATATGCCTTCTCTTGAGCTGATTTCACGAAGATTTTTGAAGAGAAAATTTTCTCTCTTTGAAGTGATTTTCAGCAAGAGTTTAAAAGAGTTTTTTTGCAAAAAGATTTTTCTTTATTTGTTTTCAAGGGTTGGAATATTTCAAAGAAAAGAGAGTCTTTTGGGAATTGGTTTTGATCTTGATTTTAATATCTATTTGGAGATTTTTTTTTCCAATTGTTTTTCTTCGTTCCAAACACCTTGTTTTTCTCACACTTGAGCTATCATATCTATTCTATCTATAGGATCTTATTTTTGTGGGAAAATAGGTTTGTGGTCTATTGAGACCACCAAGAGTTGTAACCTTTCCTTTGATTTGGCTTTGTGTCTTTCCCTCTAAGTGTTGAGAAGGTTGTACAATTAGATTTGTGGCTATTCCTCTAAGTTTAGAGATGATTGTGATTGGTTTGGTTTCTTGCCTTGTCCCTCTTAGTGAAGAGGTGATTGTTATTTGGCTTAGTGCCTTATCCCTCTAAGTGTAGAGGTGATTGTTGTTGTGCCTTGCCTCTTGTGTAGAGGTCTTTTGTTGGAGAGAGGAGTTGTGTACTCCTAATTTGTATTTGCCAAACTCTCGGTGGAGATTCCCTGTGTGAGAAGTTCTGTATGGACGTATAATGAAAATCCTTCTGTGTGAAGGCAGGGACGTAGGCAGTGGCTCGAACCTCGAACTCTCTCTATTATTCTTTGCATTATTTCATATTGTTCATATCATATATATATGCTTGGTATTATTTGTGTGCCTCACTAGTGTGGAACCAAGAGAGCTTCACATATCACCTCAGCTCTTATTTAGAGAAATTTAGAGGAGATAGTCCAGAGCCCTTCACGAGGAATTCGGCTACACACTTTGGTTACACTTAGTGTGTTGCAATTAGTTTTTAATTCTGCATCATTTATTATTAGATTAGCCATACACCTATTCACCCCCTTCCAGGTGTATATTTTTAATTGGTATCAGAGCCTACGCTCCTGATATTAGGTTTAACCACCTAGGAGTAAGATCTTGGCTAGCTAATTTATATTTGCATTTGCACACATATAGTTCATGTACTCATGGATTTCTTGGCCCCTCCCATGTATGATGTCACTAACATTGATATGTGGAAATATAAGATGAGTATGTACTTTAAAACCCTTAGAATGCATGTTTTTCTTGTTACTACCAAGAAATCCTATCTTGATAATAACAAGAGAATAGAGGCTATTGCACAAGCCCTAGAGGCACTTAGGTGCACTCTTAGCAAAGATTATATTTCTATGGTTTCTCATTGTGTTTCCGTTTTTGCAGTGTGAAACACTTTGACCTCTCCCGTGCTACAAGTGATGAACTATGTGGAGAAAGAACCCTTGGTGGATGAGTCCGAGCAAACTTGCTACATGGTCTAAGGGAATGACTCCCTTGAGGTAAACTTGGAAACTCATTTAGATGATTGTGCTAGTTTTTCAGGAGATGATATTATGGATGCCCATGCCTTGAATGAAGAACTATCTATTGTATGTGAAAACTTGCTAGAAAAATACAACGTTTTGAAAAAGAAAACTTTTAAAATAAAAGAAGAAAATAAGGATATTTTTTAAAACTTAATTTGGCTTTGCAAGAGAGGGATGAGATTTCAAATGAAAGAGACTCATTAAAATCTCAGCTTGAACTTGCTCTTAATGAAAACAAAATTTTAAAAAATAAAAATGATTGTAATGATGTTTTGAAGAAAAATGAGATTTTATCTTCAAAACTTGATATTATTTTAAAAGAAAATAATTCTTTAGAAAAATATTTCTTTGAAAAATGATATTGATTCACATGTTTATCATGCTAATATAGATTCATCCTATATTAACAAACATGTTTCAAGCTCCACTTCTTCTTCTAATATTGAAAATGATATATGTATATTAAAAAAGAGTGTTGATTGTTTGGGCTCCACTTTGAGCCAATGTGCCATAAACTACACACGGTTGGAATCCATATTTCGCAAGAAACATGTTCCTCATATGCATGCACACAAACTACGGCATACACATGCTCATCATGCTCACACACATGATTCTATGTATGATCATGTGTACACTTGTACACATTGTGGACGTAAGGGCCACCTTGCAAAATTTTGTTATGATAGATTAAATAATTCAAATTTTGCAAATAGATTGTTTGGGTTAGGAAAGGTGCTAACTCCTATGGACCCAATAAGATCTGGCTGCCTAAAGCCACTCCTATTGTATTTGATGTATGTGTGGGCTCCCACTTGACGTGAGAGTATTGGTGCCTTGATGGTGGATGCGTTCCGAGCTAAATGGTGACAATTTTGGATGCATCACTTTCAAGGGAAGTGTGGTGGAAGGACCACCATGGTTTGAAGATCTAGAGATTAGCCCTAATAGTTTTGGTAACTATCTCTAACTTCCATTTAGTTTACATGCTTTCATAGTATTGATTTTTAGCATGTTTTGATTTTTCATGTTTATTACATTAAATGCCATATTAAGTAGACTAGTTATATGCATATGTAGTTCTTGAGATACACCTATATTTATATGGACTTATATTTTTGTATTCTCACTTTAGTTTAACTTTTGTGTATATCCTACTTCTAAATTGTATGCATTTAATCTAATGATCATGTTTGTTTATTGTTTTACACTTCATGTATTGATTACTTGTTTAGATGTAATTTTCATTAAAACTCGTGTATATACTTGTACAACTAATGACCCACATTTGATTCTTATATGTTTATGATTAATTGCTCATTTGTACCTATTAGATGTACTAGTATAGCCTAGTTTTGATGATTTGTGCATTTTTACTTGTATTCCCTATTTTTCGTACATGTTTTTCATGATAATGTGTTTAGATTTATGTATATAGTAATTTTGTTTAAAACTTTAGATATACATGCATACCCTTGAGTCACTTGTTTTTCATGCAAATTTTTATTATGGACTCATTTGTGTTTGGGATATGTATGTATACTTCTAGTTTAAACAAAACATATATATACCTTGAAGTTTGTATTATTTTGATGAAAATTAAATTTTCATGTTTTTCATGTTTTATTCCTTACTTAAAGGACTTCATACTACTTTACAAGATTATCATAAAACTAGTTGCGTTATTCTTCATTTTGGTGAAGTTTTCAAATATATTAAAATTATTTTCAAATAGGCTGGGTGACTATACCTTGTATGCTCAAAATTGAAAATCTATTTAAATATATGCATGAATAGGGTGGTAGGTATGACTTATACACTTGATCCTTATTATATTTTCAATTGGTATCGCAATTCATATTTTTGTATACTTATATTTGTATTTTTTATATATGTATGCTTCAAACTTCAAATAGTACCAATTTTGATTGGTATTTACATTTTCATAAATATATATATGATTTGATTGTGCTTACAATATCTTTTCATCTTAAAGCACAAATTTTGTTTATGCGAAGCTTGATTTAGTCCTTAATGTCAATTATTTTTCAATTGATATCTTATTTAAGCTTATACATCGTTTTTTATTGGTATTCCATAATGGGGGAGAAAAATTCATTCAATCTATTTTATTTTCAATTGGTATCTTACTCCCATTCTTTATGATGAAAAATACTTTGGTTTGGTATACACTAACATTTTCAATATTGGTATTAATAATCTTAAATTGGTATTATTCTCTATTTGATATCCTTATTGCAAAATGAGTTATGTTTACCTAAAAATTTGGTTTTTTACTTTCAATTGGATCAAAATTTACAATATATATTTCAAAGGCATAAAAACGTACAATGTTTCATTTTCTATTGGTATCAAAAATTTACAAGATATTTTCAAATTGATACCTTTGGGTATCTTAAAAATATTGTTTATTTTCAATTAATATCATAAATTGGTATCATAATATTTTGATATATAACTTTATTGCTTGATTTGTTTTGGCCCCTTTGCTGATGAATTAACAAAAAGGGGGAGAAATATTTGGAGATTTATATATGCATATTTATTTTATTTGCTCGTTTATGCAAAAAGAGGGAAAAGAATTTGGTGAGTTTATGCATGTTTATTTCCATTTATGCATATATATGTTGTTTGTTCTATGCACTTCATTGAATATCTTTATTTTTATTGCTATGCAAGAGTTAAGTGGGAGCTTCTAATCCATGTATATATAACTCCATGAGTTTTGTCATCATCAAAAAGGGGAAGATTGTTGGCCCAGAGGCCCATCACTCTAGTTTTGATGATAATTAACTCATGTAGTTATAGCTTACTAATGATCTTGTGCTTAATTAGTTTCAGATATTTGATCAAGATCTTAGTAGGTGTTTAGCTTCAGATAAGGAGTTTGAGGCTAATACATGTGGATTCAAGAGCCCGCGCGTCAAGATCACATCTAGTACTCGGTTGGAGTCAAGCTTGTTGGATCGCGTTTGGATCAAGTCGGCTTGGAGACAAGAAGACTTCGGTTTGTTTTTAGTTTATTTTTAGACCTTCTGTAAAGGTAGATAGTATTGATATGCTCAAGTTCTCACACACACAAAAGTTTCTATATGTTTGATTTTCAACCAGTTTTGGATTTCATATCAAAAATATAGATATATATCTTATATGTATATTGGATTATATCCATATACAATATGCTTCAAATTTTTTTCAATATCATGTTTTTGTATTTATTTGAGTTTTGGAGAAAATGATTTTTCATTTCAAAAATCTAAGTTTCAAAAAATACGAATTTTGTGTTTAAGTCAAATTTCTTTATCACAAAAATGGTTCAAATTGTAATATTTGTTGACTTTTGGTCACACATAATTGTTATTCAAAGATCTTAAAAGAACTTAATTTTTGTGGAATTTATGTATATTTTATGGGATTTTTTAGAAGTTAAAAAGACCAAGTTTTAATCCCTATAATTTGTTTGACTAGGCTTTCTGCCATTCGACTGAACGGTCGACCGAGTCAGAAGTCGGTCGACTAATGTGCACAAACGTGCACAATCAGTTTTGTCTTGAGGGTCAGTCGACCGTCCAGAGGGCTTTGTTCTCTGGATCTGGCCCCAGTCGATCGGGCGGTCGACCGACCAGAGAGCTCTACTCTATGAATCCAGCCTCGGTCGACCAGGCGATCGACCGGAGGCACAATGGTTAGAAATATGATCATTGCGCCACTCGATCGGGCGGTCGACCGTAAGGTCATTTTTGACCTTTCCAAACTACCAACGGGCAGATTTTTGAGAGGTTATATATATGCCTTCTCTTGAGCTGATTTCACCAAGATTTTTGAAGAGAAAATTTTCTATCTTTCAAGTGTTTTTTCAGTAAGTGTTTAAAAGAGTTTTTGTGCAAAAAGATTTATCTTTTTCTGTTTTCAAGGGTTGGAATATTTCAAAGACAAGAGAGTCGTTTGGGAATTAGTTTTGATCTTGATTTTAATATCTATTCGGAGATTTTTCCCAATTATTTTTCTTTGTTCCAAACACCATGTTTTCTCACACTTGAGCTATCATATCTATCCTATCTATAGGATCTTATTTTTTTTGGGAAAATTAATTTGTGATTTATTGAGACCACCAAGAGTTGTAACCTTTCCTTTGCTTTGGCTTTGTGCCTTTCCCTCTAAGTGCAGAGGAGGTTGTGCAATTGGATTTGTGGCTATCCCTCTAAGTGTAATAGTGATTGTGATTGGTTTGGCTTTGTGCCTTGTCCCTCTTAGTGAAGAAATGATTGTTGTTTGGCTTAGTGCCTTATCCCTCTAAGTGTAGAGGTGATTGTTATTGTGCCTTGCCTCTTGCGTAGAGGTTGTTTTGTTGGAGAAAGGAGTTGTGTACTCCTAGTTTGTATTTGCCAAAACCTCAGTGGAGGTTCCCTTGTGGGAAGTTTTGTGTGGACGTATAGTGAAAATCCTTTTGTGTGAAGGCGGGGACGTAGAGCTGTGGCTCAAACCTCGAAACATATCATGATGTTTGCGTTTGATCCACTATTTCTTTCTCTCTCTCTCTCTCTCTCTCTCTCTCTCTCTCTCTCTATACCTTGCATTATTTAATATTGTTCATATCATATATATATGCTTGGTATTGTTTGTGTGCCTCGCTAGTGTTGAACCAAGAGAGCTTCACACAGCACCTCAACTCTTATTAAGAAGAATTTAGAGGAGATAGTCCAGAGCCCTTCACGGGGAATTCGGCTACACTCTTTGGTTGCACTTAGTGTGTTGCAATTAGTTTTTAATTTCACATCATTTGTCATTAGATTAGCCATACATCTATTCAACCCCTAGGTGTATTTTCATATGTGGATAAGGGTTATCTTGTTGATGGCCTATTTAAGGCCAATGTTGCTATAGTGGACAAAAAGTTCGTGTATCTATACCCAAAGCTTATAAATAAAGAAAAATCTGCTGTTAATTTGCTGGAGTCTCTTATTTTATGGTATGCTAGATTAAGGCATGTAAATTACAAGTCCATGCAAAACCTATCTAATTTAGGATATATTCTTAAATTCAACTTAGAAGAAATTCGCAAGTGTGAGATTTATATTGAAGCCAGGTTCCCAAAAAATTCATTTCACTCAATTGATCGAAATACAGAACCTTTAAGATTAATTCATAGTAACTTATGTGACTTAAAATTTGCACTAAAAAGGGGCAGAAAAAAGTATTTTATTACTTTTATTGATGACTGTACAAAATACTGTTATGCGTATCTTCTAACCAGTAAGGATGAGGCATTGAATATGTTTCTAACAAATAAAACCGAAGTTAAGAATCAACTCAAAAAGAATATAAAGATTCTAAAATCCAATCGAGGCAGAGAATATGAATTAAATGAATTTAGTGAGTTATGTGCTAAATTTGGTATAATTCATCAAAATACGGCACCATATACTCCTCAACAAAATGGGATTGCTAAATGGAAGAATAAAACTTTGAAAAAGATGGTAAATTCCATGTTTGTAAGTTCTGGAGCTCCACAAAACTTGTGGGGGGAAACAGAGTACCCAACAAGAAACTTGGTCTTATACCATTTGAGTTATGGCATAGAAGGGCACCTTCCTACTATTACCTCAAAATATGGAGGTGTCTTGCAAAGGTAGTAGCACTACTGCCTAAAAAGACTAAGTTAGGAGCTAGAATAATGGACTGTATATTCATAGGTTATGCCTTGACTAGCAGTGCTTATAGATTTGTGATACATAAATCAAAAATACTAGATATTCATGTAAAAATAATTATCGAATCTAGAGATGTATTCGTTGAAGACATCTTTCCATACAAACAGGAAGAAGATGAGAGTTCTGGGAAAAAACACACGAGATGGCATTCAGGGACGAAAGCCCCAAGGAACCAATTGTTAATGCAGAAGTTGAACTAAGAAGAAGTCAGAGATCAAGAATCTCAAAATTTTTTGGTTCGAATTTCATAACATATGCTATTGAATGCGAGCCTCAAATATTTTAAGAGGCTATCTTTATCCCAGAAGCAAAAATGTGAAAAGAAGCTATAAATAGCAAAATAGAATCAATCCTAAGCAATCATACTTAAGAATTGGTAAGCTTACCTCCTGGCAGTAAACCAATTGGGAGTAAGTGAATTTTCAATAGAAAATTTAAACCTGATGGATTTATTGATAAGTACAAGGCTAATTAGTAGCCAAAGATTATCAACAAAAGGAAGGGCATGACTACTTCGATACTTATTCACCAGTAATAAGAATAACTTTCATTCGGATGTTAATTCCGATTGCAGTATGGCATAATTTAGATATTCATCAAATGGATGTCAAGACTACAATCTTAAATTGTGAATTAAATGAAGAAATATATATAGAACAACTTGAAGGATTTATAGTCGAGGGCCAAGAACATAAAGTACGTAAATTGGTTAAATCCTTATACGATCTAAAGCAGGCTCCAAAATAATGGCATGAGAAATTTCATAGTGTCATGTTCAAAGATGGATTCACTACCAATGAATAAGATAAGTGTGTATATACTAAAACAGTTGGAGATGCATGTATCATTGTTCGTCTATATGTAGATGACATGCTGATACTTGGGGCTAATATTGAAGTTATTAAGTCCACTAAAAGATGTTATCCAATAATTTTGATATATAGGTCTAGGGGTTATTGATGTAATTTTGGAATTAAAATCACAAGAACACCAGATGGAATCAGTCTATTTCAATCTCACTATGTGGATAAGACGATAGGAAGGTTCATGGAGCATGAGATAAAAGAGAATACAAATTCTTTTCTCCCACACATCCACCTTCGCAAGAATATAGGAACTGGAGTACGACAGTTAGAGTGTTCTCAGATTATCAGAAGTCTAATGTATTTAATGAATTACACTAAACTCAATATTGCTTATGCTGTAAACAAATTAAGCAGATACACTAGTAACTTTAGTGATAATCATTGGACTGCTTTACTACGAGTATTAGGTGACGTATCACATACCAAAGAATATACCTTAAGATATAGACAGTCCACATGTACTTGAAGGATACAGTGATGCTAATTGGATTACAGATTTTAAAGAATTAAAATTAACTAGCAAATATGTATTTACTCCACAGTAGTATCCAGGAAATCTTTTAAACAAACATGTATTGCCCGTTTCACAATAGAATTGGAATTCATATCCTTAGACAAGGCTGGAGAAGAAGCAGAATGGCTTCAATAATTTTTGAAAGATATACCATTATGGCCAAAGCCAGTGCCTGCCATATGTATTCGCTGCGATAATCAAAAAGCGATATCTAGAGCGTAAAATTTTATATATAATGTTAAGTCTAGACATATTAGTCGTACACATAACACTGTTAAGCATTTGCTCTAAAATGAAATTATTTCTATTAACTTTGTATCGTCAAAAGATAATTTAGCGGATCTGTTTACTAAAGTTTAATTGGAGTGCAAATAAACTGTACATCGAGGGAAATTGGCTTAAAAGCCTAACCTTATCGAGTCAGCTTAATGGAAACCTCACTTAGCGATTAGAGATCCCACAAATTAAGTTCAAGAGGAAAAACTAGTTATGATTGACTCTGCGAGTAAGCAAGTAGAAGCTTGACACCAATCTATTTTTATGGTGCAATCAAGTGCTTTTTACAAGTGGAATAAGAATAACCTTAATGCTTTTAATGATGCCTATATCTTGTCATTAAAATAAGTAGGGTAAAGTAGATTACTCTTAATTGGACGACCACCTATGTGAGTATAGAGTTGGGTAAGCTCTTTGTGAATCTCTATGGAGGATGTTATTCCCTAATAATACTCTTTGAAACTAAGAATTTTCAGGTCCAAAATGGACAAAATAGAGAACCAAAGTTGATTTTGGAAAGTTATTGTGTGAAGCTTGTTGACTTAGCTTATAATAATGGCTGACAGTTCAAGACTTAGTTCACTAATTAGCCATAAGTCCGATAAAGTTTTCGTTATGAAAGGTTCAAGACCTAATTCACCTATCTAGATGTATTTTCTTCTAAAGTATCTTTCACTATAGAATCAGTCTCTCTGTGTATTAATTCCTTAAATTTTCATTCATTGTGGGGGATTGTTGGGAAAACAAAGAATTAAAACATGAATCTTTGAGCTGAATTAAGGCATGATCTGTTGATAGAATCAACCAGATAATGGTAGGAGTGTGTTCTCCTTCCATTGAGGATGAACGTGATATATTTACATATTTAATTCCATTTTAGAATGAAAAAGATATTCAAGTCAAAAATTTGTCTAATTCAAAAGCTAAAAGGGACTAAAGGTAGCTAAAAATATTTAGTCTCACATTGGATATGGGTGAAAGTTTAAAGTGTTTAAATAGAGAAAATGGGAATAAAGGGTGTGCTCGTTTGGTACTTGGAGTTTCGCGTGCAATTGGGGGAACCAAGCACACACATGCACTGTCGCTGCCCGCCCGAAGCTTAGGCTCGGGCTTGGGCTCAGTCTCGGGTCCGGGTCTGGGTCCGGGCGGAGGTGCAGATCCAACCTGGTGAGTGACACGAGTTTGGTACTACAAGCAGGTCTCGACCTGATCTGCTACCTGCCCGCTGCGCTACAACTGTTGGAAGGAACCGTTTCAGCGGTTCCTATCTGGAATGAATAGTCACAATGGTTCAAACAGAACCATTGCAACTGCTAAAACTCTAAATTACAGATATGCCCTCCAAACGGTCCAGGAGCGCTATAAAAAGCGCTCCTCACCATGGATTACAAATACACAGCGGACAATTCTTTTTTCCCTCCTTTTACACTGAAAATCAGTTCTGAAAAGAGCAGATTGAAGATCAGATTTCAAAAGAAAATTCTGAAGCAAGATTCGTTCTGAAAGAAGGCTTAGAAAATTCAACAAATTCTTAAATAGAATTATTATCTAAATCTCAATCTTCGTAAGACATTAATTCTTCTCTCCCTCCTCTCTCTACAGTGGATGATCCTCCAAAGTTACGACAAATATTCACCCTGAAATTTGTCTTTGTCCTACTGCATTGAAATCCTACGAAGGTACTTATTAACTATGGTTTGACCATACGGTGATTTGATAGTACTATCCAAATACTATGAAGGATGTTGTATCCTGGGAGAACAGCGTCCAATGACCTGTTAGCATTGAAGCGGGGAACGTAATTGTCTTAAGAAGATCAGCTACATGCGCAACTCACTCCAATTGCTGTATAAGTGAACTAACATTCTTTATACAGGGGTTATACTGAAATATTTATGCTTATAAATATTGCTGTATATTGAGACTGACTAATACTAATCTAATTGGTGTTTAACCAAGGAAGATAATTGAAAGGTGGTTCTATAATTAAGGAACATTTTGCTGAATGAAAAACCTCCCACCTGATATTTACTGACCTGACCAATTAGATCGACGATATTGATTAGTTGTCAAATCTATTCCTGCATCTAACAATCTTAAGATAATTAACATTCTTAATATTACTTACTTCTATTCTGTTTGAATTACACAAGATGTCTGAAACTAATCAAGACAGTACTAGTAAGGAACCAAACATGCAAATTCATATATTTATACCTGCTCCACTTTCTAACCCGAAACCGGAGAAGCGAGGAAATTTGATGGCACTGAATTCAAGAAGTGGCAACAGAAGATGCTCTTCTACTTGACCACTTTGCATTTGGCCAAATTCCTACAAGAAGATCCACCGGAACCTAGAACTGATCAGGACTCAGTCCTTGCAGTTGATGCATGAACGCAAGGTGACTTCTTTTGCCGAAATTATATTTTAAATGGACTAAATGACTTTTTAAAATGTCTACAGTCCTATCACAACGATAAAGAAGTTATGGGCAAGTCTTGATAAGAAGTACAAGACTGAAGATGTCAGTACCAAGAAGTTCATCGTGGGACGATTTCTGGAGTATAAGATGGTGGACAGCAAGTTTGTGATCAGTCAGGTGCAATAATTTATCTTATCTTGCATGAGATAGAGGCTGAAGGTATGATTATACCTGAAACTTTTCAGGTTGCTACTATCGTGGAGAAACTCCCACCTACTTGGAGAGATTTCAAGAATTACCTGAAGCACAAGCGCAAGGAGCTAAAATTTGAAGATCTCATTGTGAGGCTTCAGATTGAAGAGGACAACCGAAAGTCCAAGAAAAAGTGCAACAAGAACTCCTATGAATGCAAGGCCAATGTGATCAAAGACTCAAAGAAAAAAGCGTCTACTTTTAAAGGCTTGAAGCGGAAGAAGACTACACTGGGGTACAAAGGCAAGGACAAAGAAGGCAAGAACAAGCGCTTCAAGTGTACTTGCTACACCTGTAACAAAGAGGGACATAAGGTGAATGAATGTCGCAGTTATACCAAAAAGAATAAGCAAGACCATTTAGAGGCAAACCTAACGGACCGTGTGTCACTAAGCCTATCAGCTGTGGTGTCAGAAGTGAATCTGACAACCAGCAACAACGATTGGTGGGTAGACACTGGGGCTACTCGGCACATCTGCTTTAAGAAATTATTGTTCTCTGAATATCAAAAACTTAAGCAAGATGAGCAACTCTTCATGAGCAACTCAACCATCTCCAAGGTTGAGAAAAAAAGAAAGGTCATCCTAAAGTGGACATCTGGGAAGAAGCTCACTCTAAACGATGTAGTACATGTTCTAAATATTCACAAGAACCTGATCTATCAATCCTTAGTAAGAAAGGTTTTAGAATGATTTTTGAATCAGATAAGTTTGTACTTACTAAGGGTGGGATGTATGTGGGTAAGGGTTATCTTGTTGATAGCCTATTTAAGGCCAATATTGCTATAGTGGACAAAAAGTCTATGTATCTGTACCCAAAGCTCATAAATAAAGAAAAATCTTCTATTAATTTGCTTGAGTCTCCTATTTTATGGCATGCTAGATCAGAGCATATAAATTATAAGTTCTTGCAAGGCTTGTTTAATTTAGGATATATTCCTAAACTCAACTTAGAGGAAATTCGCAAGTGTGAGATTTATATTGAAGCCAAATTTGCAAAAAGATCATTTAACTCAATTAATCAAAATACAAAAGCATTAGAGTTAATTCATAGCGATTTATGTGACTTAAAATTTGCGCCAACAAGAGGCGAAAAAAAGTATTTTATTGCTTTTATTGATGACTATATAAGATATTGTTATATGTATCTTCTAACCTGTAAGGATGAAGCAGTGAATATGTTTCTAACATATAAAGCTGAAGTTGAGAATCAACTCAATAAGAATATAAAAATTCTAAAATTCAATCGAGGTGGAGAGTATGAATCAAATCAAATAAATTTGTTAGTTATGTGCAATATTTGGTATAATTCATCAAACTACAGCACTATATACTCCTCAGCAAATGAGATTGCTGAACGGAAGAACATAACTTTAAAAAAGATGATAAATTTCGTGCTCATAAGTTCTGGAGTGTTTGGACACATATATTGCATAAATATTATTATATTCCTACATATATTCTATAATTAATATTGCAAATATCTTGTCTTAATATCCTAATTCATGCAGGGTATAATAGGAGAAGATAATCATGAAATTTATCCAATTAAATTCAAAAGTTCAAAAGAAAGGGATCGATTCAAATCCAAAGGTTCTAGAAGTTATCTTATCTGAATACTGCATATATCAGATAAGATAATATCATCTAATTTCAAGAAAAAATAGATTGTTTAAAAACCCTATTAGTTTTGCTGAAGATAAATGTATATCTTATTAATTCTAGAAGATAAACTGAAAATCAAAGAGGATAAATGGATAGAAAGAGGATTAACGGATGAGATGAAGCAATTCAAATTCGAATTCTGGCTAGATACAGTTTAGAATTTTAATCATAACTTTCACTATTAAAGTTCAAATCTAATGATTCAAAATGCTACAGAAAGAAGACTTAAAGGGCTACAATTCTTCCGTTGATCACTAGTTCCAATTCTATCAATTGATAAGTGATATTCAGCAATCAACACGCCAATAAGCTACAGATTAGAATTGAATTTCTGAATAAATCAAATCAAGTTTGGAGATAAGTGGAGAATTCAAAATTAAGAAATATACAGCTCTTCCTATTTTATACACGTTGTATCCCTCTAATTTTCTCTTATAAATACCCTCATACCTCGAAAGGCAGAAAGGACACCACTTAAGATAGAGCTTTAGTTTAGATTTTTCTTTTCTTCTTCAATATAATTTTTATTTTTCTCTTTAGCTTAAGTTAGAGAGAGTTACATAATTAAAAGAGAGAAAGAGTTATTGTAGAGTAATACTATTGTAATCTTTTCTTCAAGAAGCTTATATTGAAGGTGATAATCAATAGAGGTTTTTCACTTTTCTCCATTGTGCTTGATCTCACCGAAGTCTTGCTTTCCTTTATCTTTTCTATTACTTTGTTTTACTCCATGCTAAGGTAAATTTCATTATGGTTCAATAATAGAGGTAAATATTCTTCTTTTATTTTTTTATTTTTGATTTTTGCATCAACACTTTTCATTATCTCTTTTTGTTTCTTTTTCTTTTATAATTAAAATAAAACAACACCACCATCTCTTCTTCTACTATCTTCTCTTACTTAACTTAATATTTTTATTTTCTTTTTATAAACTGAGAAGATAAGCATTAATTAGTTTTTGTAAATTAAAAGAAGAAACTTATATAATGCTTCCATCGTTGTCCCTTGATTGCACACATTTATTGCATTATTCTTTATTACATTCTACATTTATCATGTAATAAATCTGCTAAATGCCTTGTCTTAAATGTCTATTTTGCAGAAGATAATCATGAGAAGAAAGAGGATAAAATCAAATAAATATCAGTTAAATTCAGATTTAACTAGATCTTTTTGGTTGGAGGAGGATGATCCCAAATCCAATTGGTTAAATTCAGTTTTTGGTGAATTAGGTGGTTAAAGCTAAAGATCAACTGAGGATAACGTCAAATACAGAGTCCAAATTCAAAGGGATAAATGGATAGAGAGAAGCTCAACGGATGAGATGAAGCAATTTTGACTCAGATTCTGACTGGATACATTTTAGTATTTGAATCATAACTTTCGTTACAAGAACTCAAATCTGATGATTCAAGATGATCCAAAAAGAGGACTTAAAGGGCTAAAATTCTAAAGATTGATCATTATTTCTAATGCTTTCACTTGATAAGTTATATTAAGCAATCAATACACCAATAAGCTGCAAATTAGAACTGAATATTCATATCAAATAAAGTTTGGAGATAAGGGAAGGATTCAAATTCAAAAATAGCCAGCTTCCCTTATCTTCATACTTCTTTACCCTCTACATTTCTCCTAAAAATACCTGCAATCTCAAAGGCAAAAGGGGGAAGGACCAAGCAGAGATAGAATTTAGGCCAGTTTTTTATTCTTTTTAGTGTAGCTTTTTATTTTCTTTATGTAATTTTTATTTCTTTGTAAGTATAGGTTAGACTGAGATTCATGTAAGTAAGAGAGAGACTTATGTTGAGAGTGACATCGATGTACCCTCCTCCTTTCTTCCATCATTTCTGCAAGCAATAAAAGGTAACTTTTTTATGTTCGTCTTTACTTTTATTTTCTTTTTCTTCTTTCTACTTTTCCTCTTTTGGTTATGATGAGTGTCCAAGTGAATCTAGAAGCATTAGTATAGCCATGTTTGTGTGAGTACCACTGATATTTCATGATGATGTTCTCCTCCCCAAGATTCTGTATCATTTCATTCTTGTTGTCTTGATGATGTAATGTGAATGGAGACTGAGCTTGATCTTATGAGCTATGCGTTGATTGCCTCTGAAGCAAGGTAAAATATGCAAGGGTTCCAGGTAAGTCATCAACTAAAGGAGGTAAGCTTTTCTTTTAGGTTTTCTTTTCTTTTAATTTTAATGCAAATTATCAACACCACAATCTTTCAAATTTCTTTCACTCTTTTTCATTTCTTTGTACATACCCACTTCCATTTTCTCCACCTTCTGTATCTATCAATTTCTTCCTAATTTAACTATAATTCTTTTTCATTTTCCTTTTAAGAACTAAAAGAAGATCTTTTAACCATTCTTTGTAACCTAAAAGAGAGCTTGCTAAAAAGCTTCCATCACTAGTTCCTCCTTATGGATCACGACCCGCATAGCCACTTGCTATAGCGAAAGAATTGAGTACTTGCACATTTTATTCTTAAAGTTCTAAAATTTTGTATTTTTTGTGCAGGTAAAACTTCAATCATCCCTCCCTGTAGATCACGACCCATTAGCCCTAGGCTATACGTTAGAATTGAGGACCTAGCACTGTTCTAAATTTCTGTATTTTTTGTGCAGGTTTAGCTCGATCAAAATTTTTTCATCGTCGCCGAGGAGGGACGATAAGTTTTCTTTCTTTTTAATTTACTTAAACGAATTAATCCCTCTTTCTTCTTTGTTTTGGTGTACAGGGGCTAATTACAGAAAATTAGGAGCTGCAGTGGACATACTGCTACTATGTGCGTCTGTCTAAGAAGGCAGAGCATTAAAGCCCACAACTGTGGTGAATTACTAACAGTAGTCTCTTGCAGATAGCTTTTCGGAGATTAACTCTCTGCAGTTATTAGTTTATATGTTTAACTCACTTTGTACATATTTCTAATTAACAGTAACTTGTTGGTTTGTAAATGCTAAAAAACGTTTATACTCTTGCATCTTAGGGCATCTGTCTATTTTGTTTCTTTATATTACTGTTGAAGAGTGTTGGAGCAAAGGTATATGTGCATTACATATAGTTTAGGAAACATATTTTGAGTGATTCATATTACTTGAATGTGTTACCTTTTGTTTTATACTTGTACACTGCACTAAAAAGACTAAGGGCATATCCTTAAATAAGATAAGGTGGGGAAGTCATTACCCTTCCTTAACTCAAAAATTATCTCCTCACTCACTAACCCAGCCTAACATAAAATTGAGTAGATGTTGGCCCTAGGGACATCTCGGACTCAAATAGGGATTGACTTTAGGGAGAAGTTGTTAGAAGTTAACTCTTGCCAAATCAGTGTCTAAGGTTGGGGATTGAGGGGCAAAACCAAGAAGGCTGGTGGTTTGGCATAATTAGGCCCGTCGCTTTTAAGCGCGAATACCTCCCACCAATCTTGCGCCTACCTAGCCGATTAACTTGTAGTCAGGTTCTGCAATATGCCTCCTGTGGATAATCAACAGCTAGGAATCGTTTAGGTCTAAGCTCTACCCTAACATAAGCTAGATTTTTCTTTATTTTCTTGTTTGTTTATTTGTTTATTTTTGTTTGTTCTTGTGAAAATGAATTATAATTACAATTATTCTGATTATAACTCAAATCCATATTTCACCCAACCTTTCAATTCGGATATTACCAATCTGACATTATATAACTCTAACCAACCAAGTATGCCAGGTTGGTCTTCTCCAAATCAATATATGCCCCAATCCCAGTGCTATGATCAAGAATGGGACAATCATCACCACTCTTTACCGAGTCAGTGGGGATACAACTCTCCTGAGTCTTACTACCAACAACCTTACCAACAAATAGCTTCATATAATCCATACCTAGACCAACCTATAGAAGAGAAATCTTCATTAGAAAATACTTTTGAAGCCTTCCTTGAGTCCACACGATAAGTACAAATCATAGCGGACTCAATTCTCCCAAACAATTCTCAAATCCAAGATCTTTACTCTAATTTCCCAGTCCTACCACAACAAGAAGAATCTGTTGACTTAGAAAAGAATATGGAATTCATGATTTAGTCCCAAAATAATTGTATTCAATCCCAAACGGATTGTCTCAAATCTCTTAATAGGCTAGAAGTAAAAGTGAGTCATTTGGTCAACACAATTAATGATAGGAATGAGGAAACTCTACCTAACACATTTTCGATCATTCCCGATTCTCTTAGCTATATTGATGAAGAATTATGGTATTTTGGAGATTTTAATTAAGATTCAATGTCATCACATAATTTTGAACTTGACCAATATCAACCCAATAACAAATTGGCAAGTTTTTATTTCAATGAGATTGAACTTGAAGATGAATGTGACACCGATTTTCAATGTATATATATATTTGTGCCTCATAAAACATAAGTATTTACACCTAAAAGTGATTCATAAAAATAAAAATACTTAGTTTTGTGGCCTTGTTTTCTCGAGTCCCAAGTCCCTGGGGTGTTTTCTCACCGGTGCTATAAAATCGTCTGACTTGGGAGTCACCGACTAAGGTTCGTTACATGAGCGAATTAGAAAGCCTAATAGAGCTAAGGGGTATTACTGCCATAAATTAAAAAAAAAGAAAATAATAAGGCATAAGAGTTAGAGTTGAAGAATTCTGAGCCAAATTTTTACGGTCACAAGATGCATATGACTTAGCGTAAAATAATAGAGTAGATGAGAAATACAATTTTAATCCTTACCTTGATTAAAAACAAGTTTTGAGTAAAGACTAAGTTTAGGAATGACTAAGTTTTGATAATTGATTAGTCTCTAATTTTGCATAATTTTCATCACATTCTCATATTTATTTCATATAAAAAATTCTGCTAATAAAACCTTGCTTGCTTGATCCTAAGTCCATGGTGTGCAAATGAAGAAGAAGACCTAAATCACCATTTAATTGGTGATTAAAAACCTACCAAGTAGCCATTGACTTTAGATTGAAGATTTTGTCAGCCCAGGGTATCAAATCACGAATCCAGGACATCTAGGAGTCAGACAACAGACTGGGCGACGCACTGCCTAAAACTGGGCGCGTACGCGCCTGTGCTTTGGGCCACGTGCTTCCCACGTGGCCCCCTTTCCCCTGGTGCCTATAAATACCCCCTGAGGTCTTCAGTTTGAGCAGATCCAGAGAATAGAGTTGTATTTTTGTATTTTGTTGCTAGGAATTGTAGTTGCTTTAGTTTGCTTCTTCTAGTTTTAGTTTTAGCCATTAAAGTGAAAGAGAGAGTGTGTAAGTGTTGTATTTGAAGGGTGATGATTGGTCGCTAATGTTGCACATTTATTATCATATTCCCATACTTATTATAGAATAAACTCTGCATTGTCCTAATTAAATGTTTAATTTATTTGCAAGCCCATTTCTAAAGGAGAGTGAAGAGAAATGAGCCCAAAAGCCCACCAAATTCTGAATTAAATCAGAATTAATTCGAACTCAGTGAATCAGGGTAAAATCAGAGAGGTTGAAAACCAGTTGAGAAGAATCCTCCCAGAATCGATCGGTTGAAGCAAAGATCAAAGGCCATTTCGTCAAAATCTCAGACTTAAACGAGAAATCCAACTGAAGATAAAACCAAAACGCGAAGCCGGGGAGCTCCACCAACAGGCTGTGGCCACCTGGCCACAGCAAGGCCGCGAAAACGTAGCCAAAACCGCGTTTTCGCTGCTCTGTTATGGAGTTAGGGGGAGCATTTGCTCCCCTATCTTTATCCTCTCCTGTAGGTTGGGTTTTTGCCTATAAAAGGGCAGGATTTGCACTGAAAATGGGACGACCATGCAGAGATAGGATTTAGTCCAGTTTTCATTCTTTGTAGTGTAGGTTTTTGTTTTCTTCTTATGTAATTTTAATTTGTATGTAAGCTTAGGTTAGATTGAGAATCATGTAAGTAAGAGAGAGAGGCTTATGTTGAGAGTGACACCGATCTGCCCTCCTCCTTTCGTCCATCGTTTCAAGCAATAAAAGGTAATATTTTTTTATGTTCTTCTTTACTTTCATTTTCTTCTTCTTCTTTCTACTTTACCTCTTTTGGTTTTGATGAGAATGCAAGTGAATCCAGAAGCATAAGTATAACAATGTTTTCGTGAGTGCCAGCGATTATTCATGATGACGTTCTCCTCCTCAAGATCCGTATCACTTCATTCTTGTTAGTCTTGATGATATAATGCGAATGGGGACTGAGCTCGATCCTATGGCTTATGCGTTGAATGCCTCCAAAGCAATGTAGAACATGCAAGGGTTCCAGGTAAGTCATCAACCAAACTAGGTGAGTACTTCTTTAATCTTCTTTCTTTTCTTTTACTTCTTAGTTTAGATCACCAACACGATTTCTTTCATCACTCCTTTTCCATTTCTTTGTAAATAATCATTCTCTATTTTTCTCCACCTTCTCCATCTATCACTTTCTCACTAACTTAACCTAACTCTTTTTTCTCTTTTCTTTTTAAGAAACAAAGAAGAACTTCGTTTTTCTTCACAAAGATTTCAATACAACCCTTGAGCGCTTCTATCGCTAACCCTCCTTGTGGATCACGACTCGCATAGCCACTTGCTATTGTGGTAGAATTGAGT
Organism: Agave tequilana; assembly: GCA_038442645.1. Classification (NCBI taxonomy): domain Eukaryota; kingdom Viridiplantae; phylum Streptophyta; class Magnoliopsida; order Asparagales; family Asparagaceae; genus Agave; species Agave tequilana. The sequence goes on from JAVJIF010009846.1 coordinate 44,974, forward strand.
ACTTGCACATCTCTATTTAAAGTTCTGAAATTCTGTATTTGTGTGCAGGTTCTATCTCAATCAAATTTTGGTGCCGTTGCCGGGGAGGGTAAGGTTTTTATTGAATTTTTGGAACTAAAACGAATTTTTCTTCTCTGTTGCAGGTTACAAGTCAAGGAAAATAGGAAAGAAGACTTGCAGTAACATATAAGTGGTCTTGGGCCTCTGCTCTAGAAAGCAGAGACCAAGTACCCTCTGAATTGCCGCGTTTGCTGGGCCCTGGCCGCGGCTCCACATCAAGGAAGAGTTCACTACTGACTGTTTTTTTTTGCAGGGCTGCTTGCTTTACAAAAATTAGAGTTTCTGCAAACTTTATTTCTTGTATGCTATCATCAGGAACCTGCTAATAAACCAACAGTAAAAAACTTGTTGAAAAAGTTAAAAAATTGATTAGACGTTTGCATTTTAGGCACGTGTCTTTTCAATTCATTTACTTTACTGTTGAAGAGTGCTGGAGTAAGGTACGTTCGCATTGCATTTATAATAGGACTCATCTCTTGGTTGATTTACATCGCTTTGAGTGAATCTTGTTTTCATATCTTGTACACTTACACAAATTGATCTTAAGGGCACCACCCCATAACAAGATAAGGTAAGGATTTAATCACCCTTCCTTGGCCCAAAAATCAGATTCTAAGCACTCACTAACCCGAGCCTAACTAAAAATGAGTAGACGTTGGCCCTAGGGACATCTCGGACTCAATTAGGAGATTATCTTAAGGGGGAAAGGTGTTGGAATTTGACTCCTGCCAAATCAGTGTCTAGGAAAGGGATTAAGGGCCGAAAGTCCGAAGGTTGGTGGTTACTTAATTAAGGAACGTCTTTGACGGAAAACCTCCCACCAATCTTGCCCTGACCTGGCTGATTAGCTTGTGGTCAAAGTCTGCATTATACCTCCCGTGGACAGTCTAACCAGTTAGGAGTCGTCTAGGTCATAGGTCTACCCTTACTTAGTTTAGAATTTTTTTCTTTTTTGTTTGCTTATTTGTTTGTTTTTTGTTTGTGTTTTATTGTGTGATATGGCTTATAACAACAATTTTTCCAATTTTAATGGTAATCCATATTACACACCAACTTCTTTTTCAGATATTACCAACCCGGCATATCATAACTTTGACCAACATAGTGTGCTATATTGGTCTTATCCGAATCAATATAACCCATGCCCCTAATCTTATAACCATAATTTTCATAATAATTTCAACTCTTCACAGAGTCAGTGGGGATTCATCTCCCCCGAGTCCAATTTTTAACCAACTTATCCTCCTTATCCACCTAGTCCACAATATTTCCAAGATTCATACTCAGTTCCACCAGTCCAAAATAGAAAACCATCAATTTTGAAAATGAGTATGCGTGAGTCCAAACAACAATCACAAAATCTGATGGACTCACAATTTTACCACCAATTTCAAAACAACACTTCATTTTTTCAAGACCAATCGTAACAAAGCAATGAACCTATCAACTATGAAAAGATGCTTGAAGCCATGACTCAGGCTCAAAACGCTCGTAATCACGACATAGATATGATGGTCCAATCTCTACGTTCTCACCGTTTGACCAGTTCTGATGTCGGTAACAATTCTGTTAGAGCCAAAGAGTCATGTTGTTTTGGAACACAAGGTTCTATTTCAGTAAAATCATTTGAACTTGCCCAAACTCAAAATTTTGAAAATGATATTGACAGTTTGGCAAGTTATTCCTTTCTTGAAATAGAAATTGAGAATGAATATGATCCTGAACCTCAACTTAGTGATTCAATTCTACTTCCTGATTCAATTATGACTCCGATATCTTCACCTGATTTCAACCTCTTTCCCGAGTCAATATTGGATCCTGTGCCAATTCATCATGAAATTGAATCACCCATCTTTGATGATCATATTGAACTTGACCAATTTTACACTTTTGAAAGTCCTATTGACAAATTGGCAAGTTCTCATTTTTTATGACATTGAACTCAATGAGAAATGTGACCTAGATTCTCAAATCTGTGATCCAGTTCAAATTCCTGAATCAATATTGACTCCTGTTTTGTTACCCGACTTGAGTAATATTTTAGAGTCAGTTTTGATTCCCACACCTATCATTCTTGAACTTGAATCACCAATATTAAGTCACATTCTATTGTTGGAAAATAACTGTGAACTTGAGTTTCAACTTCTTGACTTGGACCCACTTCCCGAACCAATCTCCACTCCTGAACCTTTACTTGACTTAAGTCACCTTCTTGAGTCGGTATTAGTTCATGTACTTCCTGAGTCCAAGTCTGTTATTCTATCTTTTGACACTCCATTTTGGGACAAGGCGGCTGACAAATTTGACTCCGAAATTAATTATGGAATTTGGAAATTAGATGGGATTAAATTTTAATAAAAATCCTTCATGGATACATCATTTTAATAGGTTATATTAGAGAAATTTCTGGTGGGTTTCTCCGAACTCTACACAAAGTCGATTGGGCCGCATTTCGTGGACCAACCAGACCACCACCGGAACCACCACCTTAAGGTAGTATTTTCCTTCCCTGTCTTCTTTTTCATGCATCTATGCATTAATTCATACATTGAGGACAATGCATGAGATAGGTGTGGGGGAGGGTCTAATATAACTTAGGTTTTTTCTTTTATTAAAAAATTTTTTTTTACTTTTAAAAACTTTTTGAAAATAGAAACAATATTTTGACATATTTTTTGTAAGAAATTACGTCAATTTTAAGGAATAGGAAAATTAAAATTAGGATTTCTTAAACTTGGTCAAAATAAGATTATTTGTTTGATTTTTAAGATTAGGAATATAATTTGTCAAAGTAATTTATTCTTGATCTTTACCTTAATGAAATATGCATACTTCATACACTTACACACTTAGGGTTCAAAAACAATGATTCTTATGCCTTATAAAAAAATGTGAAAAAGAAAAAAAATAAACAAATCTAATTATTGATTAGCTAGGTGCTTTGGCTTAAGCAAGCCTTAGTATTTATGCGAAAGATGATTAGATAAGTCTGAGAAAAAATATATATATAAAAATCCTCTGATTAAGCTGGGTATTTGTGCCTAATAAAGCATAAGTATTCACGCCTAAAAGGAAAAATATATATATAAAAATCCTCTGATTAAGCTGGGTATTTGTGCCTAATAATGCATAAGTATTCACGCCTAGAGGGGTTCAAATAATAAAATCCTTAGTTTTGTGGCCTTGTTTGCTCGAGTCCTTAAGTACTTGGGTGTTTTCTCACCTGGTGCCCTAAGACCGTTTGGTTTGGGAGTCATCAATTAAAGGCTCGTTACATGAGCAGATTAGAAAGCCTAATAGAACTAAGGAATAATACCACAAATATATATATATAAATAAGGCATAAAAGTTAGAGTTAATGAACCCTTGTCAAAATTTTCACAGTCACATGGTGCATATAACTTAGGGTAAAGTAATAGACTAGATGAGAAGTACAATTTGACTCCTTACTTTGATTGATAACAAATTGTTGAATAGAGACTAAGTTTAGGAATGAAAAATTCAGTTTTCCTATAACTTATAGATTACTTAAATCTTACAATTATATTTCAAATATTTTTCTCTTTCAAAATGCTTTTCAAAAATACTAACTCTTTGTTTCTCTTTCTTTATAGATTTTGTGGGTGTAATCCTCTGAAAACCCTCACGAGAAAAAATTCGTCCTCTAGGGGAAACCTAGAGGTTTAACGGCTTGTTGCACATGCTCAGTGCAATCGCGTGACCTGCGAAAGTGGTCTAATAATCCTTAGTATAGTTTAGTTGTTTTGCTCAAGGACGAGCAAAAGATAGGTATGGGGGTGTGATTGGTCGCTAATGTTGCACATTTATTATCATATTCCCATACTTATTATAGATTAAACTCTGCATTGTCCTAATTAAATGTTTAATTTATTTGCAAGCCCATTCCTAAAGGAGAGTGAAGAGAAATGAGCCCAAAAGCCCACCAAATTCTGAATTAAATCAGAATTAATTCGAACTCAGTGAATCAGGGCAAAATCAGAGAGGTTGAAAACCGGTTGAGAAGAATCCTCCCAGAATCGATCGGTTGAAGCAAAGATCAAAGGCCATTTCATCAAAATCCCAGACTTAAACGAGAAATCCAACTGAAGATAAAGCCAAAACGCGAAGCCAGGGAGCTCCACCAACAGGCTGTGGCCACCTGGCCACAGCAAGGCCGCGGAAACGCAGCCAAAACCGCGTTTCCACTGCTCTGTTATGGAGTTAGGGGGAGAGTTTGCTCCCCCTATCTTTATCCTCTCCTGTAGGTTGGGTTTTTGCCTATAAAAGGGCAGGATTTGCACTTAAAATGGGACGACCATGTAGAGATAGGATTTAGTCTAGTTTTCATTCTTTGTAGTATAGGTTTTTGTTTTTTTTATGTAATTTTAATTTGTATGTAAGCTTAGGTTAGATTAAGATTCATGTAAGTAAGAGAGAGAGGCTTATGTTGAGAGTGACACCGATGTACCCTCCTCCTTTCTTCCATCGTTTCAAGCAATAAAAGGTAATATTTTTTTATGTTCTTGTTTACTTTCATTTTCTTCTTCTTCTTTCTACTTTACCTCTTTTGGTTTTGATGAGAATGCAAGTGAATCCAGAAGCATAAGTATAACAATGTTTTCGTGAGTGCCAACGATTATTCATGATGACATTCTCCTCCTCAAGATCCGTATCACTTCATTCTTGTTAGTCTTGATGATATAATGCGAATGGGGACTGAGCTCGATCCTATGGCTTATGCGTTGAATGCCTCCAAAGCAAGGTAGAACATGCAAGGGTTCCAGGTAAGTCATCAACCAAACTAGGTGAGTACTTCTTTAATCTTCTTTTTTTTCTTTTATTTCTTAGTTTAGATCACCAACACGATTTCTTTCATCAATCCTTTTCCATTTCTTTGTAAATAATCATTCTCCATTTTTCTCCACCTTCTCCATCTATCACTTTGTCACTAACTTAACCTAACTCTTTTTTCTCTTTTCTTTTTAAGAAACAAAGAAGAACTTCGTTTTTCTTCACAAAGATTTCAATAAAACCCTTAAACGCTTCTATCGCTAACCCTCCTTGTGGATCACGACCCGCATAGCCGCTTGCTATTGCGGTAGAATTGAGCACTTGCACATCTCTATTTAAAGTTCTGAAATTCTGTATTTGTGTGCAGGTTCTATCTCAATCAGGTGACAAGATAATACAAGTACTACTTCTCTTCCTTCTTTCTATTTACTTGTCTTTGCCATTTACTTTTACTTCCTTGTTGTAGTGTAACTTCTTTCTTCTTTACTTCTTCTCTTTTACTTTATTGTAGTGTAACTTCCTTCATCTCCACTTCTTTTCCTTTGTTGTTTCTTTTACTTTTATGGCTAACTAACTTTTCTATAGCATAGCTAACTAACTACTAACCCATTAATTTCTAACACTTGAATGATAACCCACATGAGTTAATAGTGTCAAACAAGCCTTGTGCAAACAAGAGTTATGGCATCTTAAGACGAGGGTTCTAACTCTAATTTACCTACAAGTATTTACTTTTTTATACTTCATACTTAATGAGTTTTTGATGATCTATGGGTTGTGTACTTTGCTTGTTATTGTAAGTTAGAGACTTTTCCTTTTAACTTTGCCGATACCGTTCGTGCACTCGTGTCTTCCCTTATTCTCGGCTTCTATTGGATCTTGATAAGGGAATGTCCGAGTTTTTACTGTGTAAAGCTAAGTTTTAGGATGAACTTTCACTCGATTTCCACATGAATAGTTCCAATGCAAGAGGGTTGTGCTCGCCTATGATCCATCGCGAGGCTATCTTCCAAAAGTTAGAAATTAGTGGGAACACTTAGTAGAAAGTTAGCCATGCATTTTTACAACTAAGAAAAAAATCACTTTTACAAACCACCAAAACATTTTCCAACAACTCTTAAAAATAACTTGTTTTCACTTTTCAATTCTTTATTTGGAAATAAGAACTTTCTTTCTTCTTGAACTTTGAAGCCGCATCAAGCTTCCATCGCTCTCCCTCCTTGTGGATACGACCCGTATAGCCACTTAGCTACTACGGAAGAATCGCAAAAGCAGTAACATCAACCCACACTCTTTTTACATATTCTTGTACTTGCTTTTTGCCGATCAAATTTTGGCGCCGTAGCTAGGGAGGGAACGGCTTTATTGTTCACTACTAAATATTGTTCTTTTTGTATGTAGGAGAAGTACCAAGGAGCTCACTATCGCGGGAAGTAAAAGAGGTGGCCAAGGACATTGCGCGAGGATTCATTTGCCCTCGGAAAATTTTTTGTAAAAGCGAGTTTTTCCGATTGAAGTACTAACAAACTCGTTTGCAGGGTTGCCGAAAGCAGCTAAAAAAAATTGCTTTCTAAATTTTTAGTTTTCTTGGATGCTTCACCTTTATGCATGTACAATAATATCAACAGAAATCCACTTGTTGATTAATTGAAATCTGGATTAGACTTTTGCATTTAGGGCACGTGTCTATTTCAATTCATTTCAATTTCTGTTGAAGAGTGCTGGAGAAAAGGTACGTGTACATTCATATAGAATAGGACCAATATTTTGAAGTGATTTACCGCTTTGAGTGTTACCTTGTTGTGAATAAACTGTACACTTGCACAATTGACTTTAAGGGTAAAACCAAAATAAACAAGATAAGGTGGGGATTTCATCACCCTTCCTTAGCCCAAAAATCATCTCCAAGTGCACTCACACTTTTCAAAGCCTTAACTAAAAATCAATAGACGTTGGCCATAGGGACATCTCGGACTCACTAAGAGATTAACCGAGGTTGGAAATTGCAAGAACTATACTCCTGCAAAATCGGTGTCTAAGGAAAGTGGATTGAGAGGTAAAGTCTCAAAAGCTCCGTGGTTTGGCGTAATTAGGCCTGTGGCTCCGCCCGGATACCTCCCCCCGAGCTTTGCCTTTTCCTGACCGATTAGCTTGTAGTCGAGTTCCTGCAACAACCTTCCCCGGAGAATCGACCAGTTAGGAGTCGTCTAGGCCCAGGTACCTTAGACTAAGGCTTGTGGTTGTTTTTCTTTCTTTTGTTTGTTCTTTTTGTTCTTTTTCGATTGTTTGTTGTCTTCACGTTGGTTGTGGTATGCTACATGCAAGAGTGGGTGAGAGATCCGTAAACTTCCAGATTAATAAGAAACACTTCTCTACCCTTGCATCCAGAACCGGTGAAGGTGTTACTTCAGGATAGATTTTACCTGATCAGAACTTCACTTCCATCTTGCATAAAACTTCCTGAAGCAAACGACAATAATTTCAAGTTAAAGCCCCAATTCATTAACACTCTTCCCAAATTTCATGGTTTAGAATCGGAGGACACATACTTCTTTGTTAGGGAATTTGAAGAAGTATGCCTAATGATGCGTATACCCCAGCTAGGAGACGATGCTGTTAGGTTACGTTTCATCCCTTTTTCCCTAAAGGACCTAGCTAAGAAATGGTTGTACAGTTTGGCAGCAGATTCAGTCACGACGTGGGATGATTTCGTTAAGGCCTTCTTGAAGAAATTCTATCCAATTCACAAAACTGCCCTCATTAGGAAGAACATCATGCAGTTAAGGCAAGAACCGAGCAAACCATTTTGGAGATACTTTGAGCAATTTAAAGATCTCCTAGCTCAGTGCCCTCATCATGGCGTGAAGAAATGGCGTCAGTGTCAGATTCTCTACGATGGTCTAGACTATCAGACGAAAACTCTTTTAGAAACCATGTGTCAGGGAGGGTTCTTGTAGAAGGATGAGAATCAGGGTTGGGATTTATTTGAGGATTTAGCGGAGAAAACCCTGCAATGGAAACCAGCCTCGGAAAAACCTAGAAATTCACAATCTATAGCTTCAAAAGGAGGGCTCCTATCTCTAGAATCATCCATAGCTGCCGAGGCTAAGATTGCTACCCTAATAAGGAGGATAGAGGCTCTAGAAACAAAAGAGCCTGCCAGTGTCAACCAGATCAACCCACCACCAATTCACAATCCGGGTTATTCATATTGTCAGGCACCAAACTATGTTTTTGAAGAGTGCCCTGTTTTTCATGCCCAGCAAGTGCCATTGGAACAAATGAACGCGGCTTACTCATGGCCGCCTCACAACCCCTACTCACAGACCTACAATCCCGGTTAGAGGAATCACCATAATTTCTCCTGGACCCCAAACAATTCTCCCAGACCTAATTTCTCCAACAATTTTCACCATCCTACTCTTCCACCACCTTTTCCCAGTCAAGCCCCATCTTCCTCCTCCCAAAGCTCACCAATGGAAAAGAAAATCAGTAAACTAGAGGAGAGCATAGAGGCTTTCATGAAGTCCCAGACCGCTTTTATGCAAAACCAGGGACAAACTCTGAACAATCATTCACAGGCCATATCAAGATTGGAAATGCAGATGAGCCAGTTAGCTAGCTCCCTAAGTGAAAGACCAAAAGGACTTTGCATAGTCAGCTGCTAGTTAACCCAAAAACCTCCAATCAAGCAGATGAAATTCAGGATCCATCGATTAACCAGTGCAATGTTGTTCACACACTGCGATCTGGAAATAAGGTAGATAACCAGGTGTACCAACAGAAAAGTCCAGTCCATCTTGATCCCACTCCAGCCTCCACCTCTGCTAGTTCCTCCCAATCCGCTCCACAAACATCTGACGAGGACAAAGCTACTGAATAAGTTCATAAGCCTGTAGCACCCTTTCCCAATAGGCTTAGGAACAACAATAAGAATATGCACATGGAGAAAATGCTAGAGATGTTCAACCAGGTTAAATTGAATGTGCCACTTCTTGACGCTATCCAACAAGTTCCGGCTTATGCCAAATTTCTTAAGGATATGTGTACGAAGAAGAGAAAGACCAATGTGCCCAAGAAAGTGTTCTTGGCCACTAATATAAGTGAAATTTTGTCTAGTCCCATTCCAGTGAAATACAAGGATCCCGGATGTCCCACCATTTCCTGCACCATAGGACAGACCGAAATCAGTAGAGTACTTCTTGACCTGGGAGCAAGTATCAACTTGCTATCTCTCTCAGTATACCAGCAACTTGGGTTGGGTGAGCTAAGCCCAACTTGAGTCACCATTCAGCTAGCTGACCGATCTATGAAGATCCCGAAGGGGGAAATCACAGACGTCCTTATCCGGGTCGGGGATTTCATTTACCCCGTTGACTTCATTGTGCTTGAGACCCAACCTGTGTCCAATCTTAGGTCTCAAACTCCCGTCATCTTAGGGCGCCCATTCCTTGCTACAGCCAATGCCATTATCAACTGTAGGAACGAGTCCATGCGATTGACTTTTGGAGACATGACGAAGGAAGTCAATGTCTTCAATCTTGGAAGACAACCTAGGAATGTCAATGATCAGACGTTTGAGGTCAATTCTATTGAAAACCTGACCAGTGAGCATGAGGAAAGCATGGAGACAGAAACTTGAGGCAGAGTTTGATCTAGAGGCTAAGGATTTTAATTTAGACAAGATCGTAGATTCAGCAGTGGATTGGGCATCAAGCCCAAGTATACCTCATCATAGGATTGAAAACCCAGAGATTGCCTCCAATGAAGCAACACCTTCCCTAGAGCTAAAACCCCTGCCTGAACACCTCAAGTACGCCTACCTGGGCGGAAAGGACACCTTGCCAGTCATCATAGCATCCCACCTGACTGAGCAACAAGAGGACAGCTTAATGTCTATTCTGAAAAGGCATAGGGAAGCCATTGGATGGACGATGAAGGACATCAAGGGAATAAGTCCAGCCATAGTGCAACATAGAATCCTTTTAGTCGATGAAGTCCCTAGGAGGGACCCATAACGCAGGCTTAACCCTCTCATGCAAGAGGCAGTTAAGGCTAAAATTCTGAAACTATTAGATAATGAGATCATTTATCCCATTTCTGATAACCAATGGGTTAGCCCTGTTTATGCGGTCCCAAAGAAGGCTGGCTTTACGGTGGTAGAAAATGAGGAAAAAGAGTTGGTACAAATAAGACTGCCTACCAAGATTCGTGTTTGTATCGACTACAGGAAGTTGAATGCAGCTACCCGTAAAGACCACTTCCCGCTACCCTTCATCGACCAAATGCTTGAGTGTTTGGCTGGACATGAGTACTACTGCTTCCTAGATGGGTACTCAGGATACAATCAAATCCCCATTGCTGCAAAAGACCAGGAAAAGACGACGTTCACCTGCCTGTTCGGAACCTTTGCTTATCGGCGCATGCCTTTTGGATTGTGCAATGCTCCTGCAACGTTCCAACGATGCATGCTTAGTTTGTTCTCTGACATGTTGGAATATTTTCTTGAGATTTTCATGAATGACTTCTCTATCTATGGAGATTCATTTGATCATGTCTTCATCACCTAGAGTTAGTGCTACAAAGATGCATTGAGAAGAACCTAACTCTAAACTAGGAAAAATGTCACTTTATGGTGAGACAGGGGGTTGTCTTGGGCCATGAGATTTCGAGGAGAGGCATAGAAGTGGATAAGGCTAAAGTAGAAGTGATTGCTAAGCTTCCACCACCCAAAAGCATCAAGGATATTAGATCCTTTTTAGGGCATGCTGGGTTCTACCGACGGTTTATTAAGGACTTTAGCAAACTCATGAGTCCTTTAACCAACCTGCTCGCTAAGGACGTACCCTTTGATTTCAACGATAAATGTTTCAATTCATGGGGGAAGCTTAAGCAAGAACTTATTTATGCGCCTATTATTTCTGTTCCTAATTGGGCCCAGCCGTTTGAAATCATGCGTGATGCATCTGATTTTGTTATTGGCGCTGTTCAAGGACAGCGCATCGATAATAGGCAGCACGTGATTTACTATTCGAGTAGGACCTTGAATGACGCCCAACAAAATTATATAACGACTGAGAAGGAATTCTTGGTTGTTGTCTTTGCATTAGAAAAGTTCTGGCCCTACTTGTTAGGTTCGAAGCCGGTGATTTTTACGGATCACTCGGCTCTGAAATACCTCATGACCAAAAAGGAAGCAAAAGCCTGACTAATTCGGTGGATCCTTTTGCTTCAAGAATTTGACTTAGAAATCCGGGATAGACGAGGTATAGAAAATGTGGTCGCTGATCATCTCTCACGAATTCCGAATGCACCAACCATCCAAGCTCCAATCAACGAGGATTTCCCAGACGAACACATCCTAGCCATTCTTAAGGAACCCTGGTATGCGGACATTGTTAATTACCTGGCCACGGGACAATTACCCGCTGACTAGACAAAGCAAGACCAATACCGCTTCTTTGCCCAAGTACGGTACTTCTTCTGGAAGAACCGTATCATTTTAAGTATTGTCCCGACCAAATTATTAGACGATGCATACCAGAGGAGGAACAGAGGAGTGTGCTCAGCTTTTGCCATGACCTTGCATGCGGAGGACACTTCGGTCCCCGCAAGACTGCAGAGAAGGTTCTATAAAGTGGTTCTACTGGCCCACTTTGTTCAAAGACTCATATCATTTTTGTAAGTCATGCGCAAATTGTCAGGAAATTGGGAAGATTTCAAGAAGAGACGTGATGCCCCTGAACCCGATCCTTAAAGTTGAAATTTTTGATGTTTGGGATATTGATTTCATCGGGCCATTTCCTAATTCCTTCGGCAACCAATTCATTTTGGTTGTTGTAGATTATGTCTCTAAGTGGGTAGAAGTTGTGCCAACTAAGACGAATGACAACAAAGTGGTTGTCAAATTTCTCAAAGAGAACATCTTCTCCCGATTTGGCACCCCCAGAGCGATAATTAGTGATAATGGGTCACATTTCTGCAACAGAGTTTTTGAAACTCTGATGCGAAAATATTCCATCAATCACAAGTTATCGACTCCGTATCATCCTCAGACAAATGGGTAGGTCGAAGTCACCAATTGACAGATCAAGCTCATTCTGAAAAAGACTGTCGGACAAAACTGAAAGGATTGGTCGGTTAAGCTCAATGATGCATTGTGGGCTTACCGCACTGCTTTTAAGAAAGTTCTGAGGATGTCTCCTTATAGAATCGTGTTTGGAAAAGCCTGTCATCTACCAGTAGAGTTAGAACACCGGGCCCTTTAGGCAATTAAGCAACTCAACTTTGATCTGACCAAGGCCGGTGAACTTAGGAGACTGCAGATTTTAGAATTAAAGGAGATACGGAATGAAGCCTATGAGAATGCCCGAATCACCAAGAGCAGGACTAAACTTTTTCATGACCAAATCATAACTCGGAAAAACTTTGCGCCGGGAGATAGGGTTCTGCTGTATAACTCTGGCTTCATATTTTCGCGGGGAAGCTGAAAACTCATTGGTCGGGACCGTTCATTATGCGCACTGTTTTCCCACACGGTACTGTGCTTATTGCAGACCCTAAGAACAACACGGAATTCAAAGTGAATGGGCAAACACTGAAGCCCTTCTTGACCAATGAGCCTATGACTCCGGATGATAGTGTGCTGACTCTTTTTGCCCCGTCATACACCTAATCACAACAAATAAATAAAATAAAATAAAATAAAAAAACAATTGTTTATATGCTTACTCCTTCTATATTCTTTTTGACATTTCTTTAGCCTATTCGCACTTGGCCGGCCCGAGTCCACGAAGACGGTGACATCATTTCTTCCCCCTATTTATTGCATTTGCATTTCCATATGCATTCATTAAGGACAATGCATTAGATAGGTGTGGGGGGGTGCTAACACTTTTTCTTTTTCCTTTTATTCTTTCTTTTTCTTTCAAAAAAAAGGAAAAAAAAGAGAAAATTTTAGATTGAAAAGAAATTTCATACTCTTTATAAAAATACCAAATGAATGTAGGAATTATGGGAACTTCATTAATGAATCTTTATTTTTTCCTAATTAAACAAGAAAGATTGGTTTGACTAAAAAGTTAGGAGGGATAAGGAAAATAACTCATATCTTTTATTTTAGCCTTAGTAGAATATGCATAACCCACACACACATGCTTGGGATTTAGAGACACAACTCTGAAAAAAAGCTGGATAATTGTGCCTCAAGAAGCATGATTAATCACGCCAAAAAAAAATCTATATATAATAATAAATCTTGATTTCGTGGCCTACTCCACTTGCATATTTGACCTGAAGGGTGTTTTTTCCACCTGGTGCCCTAAGACCATCTGGTTTGGAAGTCATCCGTTTGATATGTGTTACATAAGTGAAGTAAAAAGCTTAATGGAACCAAGAATAATAAGTAATATTAATAAAATTAAATGATATTCAAAGTTGAGTTGAAAAATCCCAAGCACATTATATTTACACATTATGTATATCTATCTAAAGCAAAATAAAAGAATGAATTAGAAGTACAAGATCCTTTCTAAATTTAAAAGAAAAACCATAGTTTCTTCATTTATGAAGGCTAAAATATAAGAGGACTTATGAGGGTTAAACCTAATTCTTATATCATTCGGTTATTTTTACTTAGATGATTAAAAGTTTTTTTTAATGAAAAAAATTCTTTCTAACAACTAACTTCTTTTCTTTACTTACTGGATTTTGTGGGTGCCATCCGCTGAAAACCCTCAGGAGACAACACTCCTCCTCTAGGAGAAACCTAGAGGTTTAAAGGCTTGTTGCACATACTCAGTGCAATCGCATCACCTGCGAAAGTGGTATAATAATTTTCTTATTTTTGTTTTGCTTAGGACGAGCAAAAAGATAAGTGTGGGGGTGTGATTAGTCTCTAATTTTGTACAATTTTCATCACATTCTCATATTTATTTCATATAAAATTCTGCTAATAAAACTTACTTACTTGATCCTAGGTCCATGGTGTGCAAATGAAGAAGAAGACCTAAATCACCATTTAATTGGTGATTAAAAGCCTACTAAGTAGCCATTGACTTTAGATTGAAGATTTTGTCAGCCCAGGGTATCAAATCACGAATCCAGGATATCCAGGAGTCAGACAACAGACTGGGCGACGCACTGCTCAAAACTGGGCGCGCGCCGCCCTGCCTGGGCCAGGGAAACGCGGGAAACGCGGCCCTTTGGCGCGCGCGCACCTGCGCTTTGGGCCACGTGCTTCTCACGTGGCCCCCTTTCTCTTGGTGCCTATAAATACCCCCCTGGGTCTTTAGTTTGAGCAGATCCAGAGAATAGAGTTGTATTTTTGTATTTTGTTGCTAGGAATTGTAGTTGCTTTAGTTTGCTTCTTCTAGTTTTAGTTTTAGCCATTAAAGTGAAAGAGAGAGTGTGTAAGTGTTGTATTTGAAGGGTGACAAGATAATACAAGTACTACTTCTCTTTCTTCTTTCCATTTACTTGTCTTTGTCATTTACTTTTACTTCCTTGTTGTAATGTAACTTCTTTCTTCTTTACTTCTTCTCTTTTACTTCGTTGTAGTGTAACTTCCTTCCTCTCCACTTCTTTTCCTTTGTTGTTTCTTTTACTTTTATGGCTAACTAACTTTTCTATAGCATGGCTAACTAACTATCAACCCACTAATTTCTAACACTTGATCGATAACCCACATGAGTCAATAGTGTCAAACAAGAGTTATGGCATCTTAAGTCGAGCGTACTAACTCTAATTTATCTACAAATATTTACTTTCTTATACTTCATACTTAATGAGTTTTTGATGATCTATAGGTTGTGTACTTTGCTTGTTATTATAAGTTAAAGACTTTTCCTTTTAACTTTGCCGATACCATTCATGCACTCGTGTCTTCGCTTATTCTCGCCTTCTATTGGATCTTGATAAGGGAATGTCCGAGTTTTTACCGTGTAAAGCTAAGTTTTAGGATGAACTTTCACTCGATTTTCATGTGAATAGTTCCAATGCAAAAGGGTTGTGTTCGCCTATGATCCATCATGAGGTTATCTTTCAAAATTTAGAAATTAGTGGGAACACTTAGTAGAAAGTTAGCCATGCATTTTTACAACTAAGAAAAAATCACTTATAAACCACCAAAACATTTTCCAATAACTCTTAAAAATAACTTGTTTTCACTTTTCAATTCTTTATTTGGAAACAAGAACTTTCTTTCTTCTTAAACTTTGAAGCCACATCAAGCTTCCATCGCTCTCCCTCCTTGTGGATAAGACCCGTATAGCCACTTAGCTACTACGGAAGAATCGTAAAGCAGTAACATCAACCCACACTCTTTTTACATATTCTTGTACTTGCTTTTTGCCGATCAATAATCCTATGACTTATAGATTACTTGAAATTTTACATTAATACTTCAAATATTTTTTTAATTTCAAAATGCGTTTTCAAAAAATACTAACAATTCATTTCTTTTTCTTTATGGATTTTGTGGGTGCAATCCACTGAAAATTCCCACGAGACAAAACTCGTCCTCTAGGGGTAACCTAGAGATTTAACGGCTTGTTGCACGTGCTAAGTGCAACCGTGAATTATACGAAAGTGAGTTAGGTTTGGTCAATTTAGTTTTTCTTTTCTCTTTATTTTGCTCGAGGATGAGCAAAAGATAAGAGTGGGGTGTGTTTTGACACATCTATTACATAAATATTATTACATTCCTACATATATTCTGTAATGAATATTGCAAATAACTTGTCTTAATGTCCTAATTCATACAGGGTATGATAGGGAGAAGATAATCATAAAATTTATCTAATTAAATTCAAAAGGTCAAAAGAAAGGGGATCGATTCAAATCCAAAGGTTCTAGAAGCTATCTTATCTGAAAACTGGATATATCAGATAAGATAATATCATCTAATTTCATGAAAAAATGGATTGTTTAAAAACCCTGTCAGTTTTGCAGAAGATAAATGCATATCTTATCAATTCTAGAAGACAAATGATTGCTAAAACAAATGAAACAACCAATGAAGTTAAGAATGTACCGTGTAGCTTGTGGCTAACGGGTCGAGTCCACGAGGAGGGATGCGATAGAAGCGTTTCGGTGAAGTAAATAGAAACAAAGAAGTGTGTCAGTTTTTTTAGAAAAAGAGAATGGAAGGAAAAGAGATGAAAAAGAGAAATTTCAACTTTCAGAAAATGATTTGGAGAAGATGATTTTAAAAAGCTTGCGAGTTGTGTTGTTGTTTAATAATATGAAATCAAGTCTGGGCTTACTATCTTACTACTCAATTGTTTATTTTTTTTTTCTTAAAATATTAAGTCCCTCAAATGCTCATTTGCCAAAACTTCAAGTTGAATCTTTTTTTAGAAGGCTTTAAGCAAAGCACATAAGATGTTAGAAGATGTTGAGTCTTTTTCTTTTAAGAAATCAGAGAATCGGATGTTAAAAAATCAAGCGCGAAGAGCAAGCATTAATTAAAAACGATTCGAGCGATGTTCAAGAAAGAGTTGTGGATTCAACTATCTAAGCCCATCCTCATGTGCCTTCAAGAACACTTTCAAAAAGAAAGGCTTTAAAGAGAGGCATTCATATGAGTCATAGGGTCTTTTTCCTTTTAAAAACAAGAGAAAAGAAAAAGCAAGGGAGAGTTCGATAGCAAGCCCAGAGAGAAGTTTAGTTACCCATGGAGAAAGAAAAAGAAAACGACGACATAATATAAGCCATACCGTACTGCAAGTAGAGGAGAAATCGGCTCAACTTTGTATTGCTGTCACTTCAACCTTCAAGTACAAGCTCTCAGTTCTCTTTCTCACAAGTTCTTGAAACTGGACTACAACTTAAAAAGAAAGATTACAATTTTGCTTCTAGCTAACAAGAGCCTAAATCCTAATAAAAGAAATGTAAAACTTAATCCTAGTCTTCGCTCCTTTTTGCCTTGCTGAAAGAGGTATTTATAGCCAAAAACTCAACAACCACGATCCCGGGGAGGTCGGGGGAGCAAACGCTCCCCCTAACTCCCCAAGATTGCCGCAAAAACGCGGCTATTGCCGCATTTTTGCGGCATTGTTGTGGCCATGTGGCCACAACAAGGGGGGGCAGCTCCCTGGTTTCCTGGTTAGCTCGTATCTCCTGATGGTTTTCTTGTTGCTGCTTCAACCGCTGACTGAATCAGCATTTGATTTTCTTGGCTCCGATTCCTCGATTCAAGGAGGGATTTTCTCAACTCCTTGATAGCCCAAATTTCTTCACTTCGAGTTTATTCTGAATTAATTCAGAATAAAGTGGGCTTTTGGGCTTGTTCCTCCTTTCTTCCTTTAAGCACTTGGGCCTACATTTAGCAAAGAAAAAGACAACTTATTAATAGAATTTATTAGCTAACAAGTGTGGTAAAGTGACAACATAAATGCAATGTATGTGACAAATCACACCCCCACACTTATCTTTTGCTCGCCCTCGAGCAAAAACATTAGACTAACCTGAATCAATTATTAGACCACTTTCGCAGGTCACTCGATTGCACTGAGCATGTGCAACAAGCCGTTAAACCTCTAGGTCACCCCTAGAGGACGAGTTTTGTCTCGTGAGGGTTTTCAGCGGATTACACCCACAAAATCCAAAAAGGAAGAGAAAAGGTTAGTATTTTCGAAAAGCATTTTTTTTTTTTTTTTTATGGAAGGTGAAAATATTTGAAGTATATTTGTGAGAGTTTAAGTAATCTATAAGTTATAGGAATATCAAAATTTTCATTCTTAAACTTAGTCTCCATTCAAAAACATGTTGTCAATTAAAGTAAGGAGTCAAACTGTACTTCTCATCTAGTCTATTAATTTACCCTGAGTCGTATGCACCATCGTGACTGTGAAGTTTACTAAGGGTTCTTCAACATTAACTCCTATGCCTCATATTTATTTATTTTATTGTGAACTTTTATTCCTCCATTTCATTAGGCTTTCTAATCTGCCCATGTAACGAGCTTTCAGTCGGTGACACCCAAACCAAACAGTTTTAGGGCACCAGGTGAGAAAACACCCCTAAGGACCTAAACACCCGAGCAGATAAGGCCACGAAACCAAGGTTTTTATTTATACTATGTAACCCTTTTAGGCGTGAATACTTATGCTTCCTGAGGCATAAATACCCAGCTTAATCAGAGGATACACATTATTTATACGAGGTACCCCTTTTAGGCGTGAATACTTATGCTTCCTGAGGCATAAGTACCCAGCTTAATCAGAGAATACCCTTTTTTTTTTTTTTTTTTTTCAAACTTGTCTAATTATCTTTTGCATAAATACTAAGGCTTGCTTAGGCCAAAGCACCTAGCTACTCAATAATTAGACTCTTTTTTTTTTTTTTTTTTTTATATAAGGCATAAGAGTCTCTGTTTTCAAACCCTAAGTGTGTAAGTGTATTTTGTGTGCATATGTCATCAAGGTAAATATCAAGACTAAATTACTTTCCCAGATTTTCTTCCTAACCCTAAAAATCAAACAAGTTATCTTATTTTGACCAAGTGAAAGAAATCCTAATTATGATTCTCCTATTCCTTAAAATTGACTTAAATACTTACAAAAAATATATCAAAATATTGTCTACCCTTTTTTAAAAATTTTTTTTTTTTTTTGTTTTATATATCCATTTTTTCTTCTTTTTTTTTTCTTTTTTTTTCTTTTTTTTTTTTTCAGCTATGTTAGAACCCTCCCCCACACTTATCTCATGCATTGTCCCCAATGTATGAAAGAAATGTATAATTGCATGAAATAAAATGGAAAGGAGGAAAGTTACTGATACACTGGGTCAAAAAGACCCATTACCGTTACCGTTTCATCTACCGGCACCGATTCCAAGAAAGGTTTAAGGCGTTGACCATTTACCTTAAAGTCATTTCCATTCTTGGGGTCACTGATCTCAACTGCGCCGTGTGGAAACACGGTCTTTACAACGAACGGCCCAGTCCATCGTGATTTCAATTTTCCTGGGAAAAGATGAAGCCTAGAATTGTAGAGTAAGACTTTTTGACCAGGGACAAAGGTTTTTCTTATGATGTGCTTGTCATGGAAAATCTTCACTCTATCTTTAGTGATCCTAGCATTTTCATAGGCCTCATTTCTCAATTCCTCCAATTCGGAAATTTGTAATTTCCGAAGGTCACCGGCCTTAGTCAAATCGAAATTCAACTGCTTGATTGCCCATAAGGCTCGGTGCTCTAGCTCAACGGGCAAGTGACAAGGTTTGCCATAGACTAACCTATAGGGAGACATTCCTAAAATCGTCTTGAAAGCGGTCCTGTAGGCCCATAGAGCATCTACAAGTTTTAAGGACCAATCTTTCCGGTTTTGGTTCACAGTTTTCTCCAATATAAGTTTGACTTGTCTATTTGAAACCTCAACTTGCCCACTGGTTTGAGGATGATATGGTGTGGACAACTTGTGAGTTATGGCATACTTTCGCATAAGGGCTTCAAAAGATCTATTGCAAAAGTGGGTGCCATTATCACTGATGATAGCACGAGGGGTTCCGAAGCGGGAAAAAATGTTCTCTCTCAAAAACTTTATGACAACTTTGTTATCATTAGTTTTACAAGGAATGGCTTCTACCCACTTGGACATGTAGTCCACAGCAACCAATATGTATTGGTTTCCAAATGAGTTAGGAAATGGACCCATAAAGTCGATGCCCCAAACATCAAAGAGTTCTATTTCTAGAATTGGGTTGAGGGGCATCATATTTCGATGTGAGATCCTACCTACCATTTGGCATCTAGGGCACGTCTTGCAAAAATCATAGGCATCCTTGAACAGAGTGGGCCAATAAAACCCGCTTTGTAGCACCTTTTCAGCAGTCTTGCGGGGACCAAAGTGTCCACCGCATGCAAGTTCGTGACAAAAGGACAGAACACTCCTAACCTCCTCATCGGGAATGCATCTCCTAATAATTTGGTCGGAACAGTACTTGAAAAGATACGGTTCCTCCCAAAAGAAATACCGGACTTGGGATAAGAACCGGTAAACATCATTTTTGGACCAATGAGACGGAGTTTGGTTTGTGACTAAGTAGTTCACTATATCAGCAAACTAAGGTTCCCTAGAGATAGCTAAGAGATGTTCATCAGGAAAATCCTCATTGATGGGTAATTCGTTGCATGGAGAATTGGGAATCCGTGAGAGATGGTCAGCAACGACATTTTCTACACCTTTCTTGTCTCGAATTTCGAGATCAAATTCTTGAAGAAGGAGGATCCAACGAATGAGTCGGGCCTTGGCATCCTTCTTCATCATGAGATACCTAAGTGCAGAATGATCGGTGAAGATGGTAGTTTTGGACCCTAGTAGGTAGGGACGAAACTTCTCTAAGGCAAACACTACTGCCAAGAATTCCTTCTCGGTCGTAGTGTAGTTCAGTTGAGCGTCATTGAGAGTCCTACTAGAGTAGTAGATCACGTGCTGCTTGCTATCAATACGTTGTCCTAGGACAGCGCCTATGGCAAAATCAGAAGCATCGCACATAATCTCAAACGGTTTAGACCAATCCGGGGCAGATATGATTGGTGCAGAAATCAGCTCTCTCTTAAGCTTCTCCCAAGAAGTGATGCAGTCAGCATCGAAAGTGAAGGACACATCCTTAGCTAACAGATTAGTCAAGGGCCTAGCAATTTTGCTAAAATCCTTGATAAATCTACGGTAGAAACCAGCGTGTCCTAGGAAGGATCTAATGTCCTTAACGCATTTGGGCATGGGAAGCTTAGCAATAACCTCGATTTTGGCTCTATCCACTTCTATTCCTTTCTTGGATATTTCATGACCCAAGACAATTCCATGTTTCACCATGAAGTGGCATTTCTCCCAGTTTAGTGTCAAATGGTTTTCAGCACAACGTTGGAGGACGAGTTCAAGATGGTGGAGACATTGAGTGAATGAATCTCCGTAGATGGAGAAATCATCCATGAAGATTTCTAAGAAGCGCTCTACCATGTCAGAGAAAAGACTCAACATGCAACGTTGAAACGTTGCTGGGGCATTGCATAAGCCGAATGGCATTCGACGATAAGCAAATGTCCCAAATGGACAGGTAAACGTGGTCTTTTCTTGGTCCTCAGGAGCGATAGGGATCTGATTATAGCCTGAGTAACCGTCCAAGAAGCAGTAGTACTCGTGACCCGCTAAACGTTCAAGCATCTGATCAATGAAGGGAAGTGGAAAGTGGTCCTTACGAGTTGCAGCATTTAGTTTCCTATAGTCAATGCAAACTCGAATCTTCGTGGGAAGTCGAGTTTGAACCAACTCTTTGTTCTCGTTTTCCACTACGGTGAAACCAGATTTCTTTGGGACCGCGTGGACAGGACTGACCCATTGGCTATCCGAAATGGGATAAATTATCCCATTGTCTAAGAGTTTTATGATTTTAGTATGAACAGCCTCTTGCATTATAGGGTTTAACCTACGCTGCGGGTCTCTCTTGGGTGTGGCATCTTCATTGAGATGGATGCGGTGTTGAACGATGGTTGGACTTAATCCCTTGATATCAGTCATAGTCCACCCGATGGCTTCCTTATGTTTTCTTAGAATATCTTTCAAATCTTTTTCTTCCCCGTCATTTAAATGGGAGGCAATGATGACGGGAAAGGTCTCTTGTTCGCCTAGATAGGCGTACTTGAGATGCGCAGGAAGGGCTTTCAATTCTAAGGAAGAGGAAGGCTCACTAGAAGGACTAGTCAAATCTGTTGGCTCCATAGTTGGTGAAATCGGGTTTGAAGCCCAATTTACGGCAGAATCTACCACCTGATCGAGATTAAAGTCATCAGACTCTAACTCGAAGTCAATCTCCATTTCTGATTCCAATTCTTCCCCGTGTTCACTTGTCAAGTTCTCAATTTGGTTTACTTCAAAAGTTTGGTCCTCGATGTCACGGGGTTGTTTTCCTAGATGGAAGACATTGACTTCTTTAGTCATGTCTCCAAAGGTTAACCTCATAGACCCATTCCTGCAATTGATGATGGCATTAGCAGTGGCCAAGAATGGTCGACCTAGGATGACCGGAGTTTGAGCCCTACGATTGGAGTTGGACACAGGTTGTGTCTCCAAAACTATGAAATCGACAGGGTATATGAACTCTCCTACCCGAATCAGGACATCGTTAATTTCCCCTTTTGGAACTTTAACAGAACGGTCAGCCAGTTGGATGGTGACTCGAGTTGGACTAAGGTCACCCAACCCGAGTTGTTGATAAACAGAGAATGGAAGCAAGTTGATACTTGCTCCCAAGTCAAGAAGTGCCCGACTAATCTCGGCTTGTCCTATTGTGCAGGCAATGGTAGGGCTACCTGGATCTTTGTACTTGACAGGGATAGGACCCGAAAATAGCTCACTAATATTAGTGGCTAGGAAGACTTTCTTAGGAACATTAGTCTTTCTCTTCTTGGTGCACATGTCCTTAAGAAACTTAGCATAGGAAGGAACTTGTTGGATGGCATCAAGAAGTGGCACATTTATTTTCACTTGATTAAACATCTCTATTATCTTGTCCATGTGCGGATTTTGCTTATTGTTTTTCAGCCTATTCGGAAATGGTACTATAGGCTGGTGCACCTGGCTGGCTGACTTGTCTTTTTCAGACTCGTCAGATTTGGAAGAGCTTGGATTGGATGAGGTGGAAGCTTGATTGTGGTTGTGCTGAATAGGATTGGTAGGTGTTGACACTTGGTTATCAACTTTCTTTCCTGACCTCAATGTATGCACAGCATTACATTGATTGAATGAAGGATCCTCAGCCAAATGAGCTTGTTGGGAATTCCTCGGATTGGTGACTGGCTGACTAGGCAGGGTACCCTTTTGTCTCTCATTCTGTGGGTTGGCTAGTTGGCTCATTTGAACCTCTAACCTCTGAATGGTTTGCATGAGAGTGTCTTGATTTTTCATATATCTCTCCATGTTCCTTTCAAAGTCAGTCATTCTCCTTTCCAATTGAGGATTCTGGAAGGAGGATTGTGGAGATTGGTTAGGAAAGTTCTGTTGATAATTTGGAAAGCTTGGTGGATGGTTGGGAGAATTATGATGGAAATTGGAGAAGTTGGGTTGATGATTGGAAGAATTGTTACCTTGATGGAAGTGGTTAGCATGATTGGATCGTGAATGGTCATTGTTGTTCTGGCTCCATGAGAAATTTGGGTGATTTCTCCAGCCGGGATTGTACGTTGGGGCGTAAGGGTTATTGTTCGGCCTTGAAAAGGCCGCATTCATCGGTTCGTGGTAGGATTGCTGAGCTTGAAACACTGGGCATTCCTCAAACACATGGTTCATGGCTTGACAATAAGTGCAGCCCGGGGGTGGAAATTGGTTCGGGCTGACTTGATTGACTGGACTTGGTTCTTTTGTCTCTAGAGCTTCCAGTCTTCTAGCTAAATTAGCTAACTTAGCCTCATTAGCGATGGACGATTCTATGGAATGGAGACCTCCTTTCGAAGAGATGGAGTTAGGATTCTTAGGGGTCTCACTCGCAGATTCCCATTGGATGGTTTTCTCAGCTAAATTTTCATACAAATCCCATCCCTCATCTTCATCTTTCTGTAAGAAACCCCCTTGGCACATACTTTCTAAGAGGGTTTTGGTAGAATAGTCTAAACCGTCATAGAGAATTTGGCATTGTCGCCATTTCTCTATTCCATGATGTGGACATTGGACAAGGAGGTCCTTAAAGCGTTCAAAGTACCTCCAGAACGGTTCACTAGGCTCTTGCTTAAATTGCATGATCGTCTTCCTAATGAGAGCGGTTTTATGGATAGGATAGAATTTCTTCAAGAAGACCTTGATGAAACCATCCCAAGATGTGATGGAACCGGCTGCTAAGCTGTAGAGCCACTTTTTTGCTAGGTCCTTAAGTGCAAACGGGATAAATCTCAACCTAATAGCATCGTCTACAAGGTGTGGGATTTTCATCATAAGACATACTTCCTCAAATTCTCTTATGAAGAAGTAGGCATCTTCGGACTCTAGACCATGAAATTTGGGGAGTGTGTTGATGAATTGAGGCTTAAGCTCGAAATTGTATTCACCAACCGATGGAAGTGAGATGCATGATGGAAGTGAGGTCCTAATAGGGTAGAACCTATCCTG
The DNA here is from genome assembly GCA_038442645.1 of Agave tequilana. Lineage (NCBI taxonomy): Eukaryota > Viridiplantae > Streptophyta > Magnoliopsida > Asparagales > Asparagaceae > Agave > Agave tequilana. Next base: position 68,925 of record JAVJIF010009846.1, read on the forward strand.
CAGTGATGTGGATTGAGCCATTACCGGATCTGGTCTTGGTTCAAACTTAGGTGGTGATGTGTGTCTAGTCAACCTAGATGAATTAGGGTCTCTCGACCACACTTGCATACACAATCACAGTCACAATCACAACAAGTTCAAATAGCGGTCAACAATAGAAATCAACCAAGCCTAGTCTAAGGTATCCTTGACCTAGACAACTCCTAACTGGTTGATTGTCCACAAGAGGTAGAATGTAGACCTTGACCACAAGCTAATCAGCCAGGTCGGGGCAAGAGTGGTGGGAGGTTTTCCGTCAAATGACGTTCCTTAATTAAATAACCACAACTCTTCGGGCTTTCGGCCCTCAATCCCTTTCCTTGACACTGATTTTACAGGAGTCAATTTCTAACACTTTTCCTCTTTAGGATAATCTCCTATTGAGTTCGAGATGTCCCTAAGGCCAACGTCTATCAAATTTTAATTAGGCTTAGGTTGTGCGTGCTTGGAGATGGTTTGTGGGCTAAGGAAGGGTAATGACTTCCCCACCTTATCTTGATTAGGGTTTTGCCCTTAGAATTGATTAGTGCAAGTGTGCAAGATATAGGAAAGTATCATTCAAAAGCAATAACACCCAAGAATGTTTCCTAAACTATATGCTATGCATACATACCTTGTCTCCAGCTCTCTTCAACAGTAATTGTAAAGAAAACGTAATTAGACAAATGCCTAGAATGCAAGTCTAAACGTTTTTTAAACAATTCACAATCATTCAAATTACTGTTGGATTAAAACAGGGATGGTGATAACAAACTAGCACAAATATGACATAAAAAACTAGAAATTTTTTTGCAAGCAATATGTCCTGCAAAACAAAGTTTTTAGTAGTCCCAAAAAATTTCAGATTTGCAAAGCAATTTCTTGAAATTCTGTTTCCTACTTTCGAGAGTAGGGGCACAGAATTTTCAAGTCTTCTTGGCAAAGCTTGAATGCTAGATCTTGATCTTCAATGTCCCTGAAACAAACACACAAGAGTTGTTAAAACAACTACACCGTTCCCTCCCCGGCAACGGCGCCAAAATTGATTGCTAAAACAAATGAAACAACCAATGAAGTTAAGAATGTACCGTGTAGCTTGTGGCTAACGGGTCGAGTCCACGAGGAGGGATGCGATAGAAGCGTTTCGGTGAAGTAAATAGAAACAAAGAAGTGTGTCAGTTTTTTTTAGAAAAAGAGAATGGAAGGAAAAGAGATGAAAAAGAGAAATTTCAACTTTCAGAAAACGATTTGGAGAAGATGATTTTAAAAAGCTTGCGAGTTGTGTTGTTGTTTAATAATATGAAATCAAGTCTGGGCTTACTATCTTACTACTCAATTGTTTATTTTTTTTTCTTAAAATATTAAGTCCCTCAAATGCTCATTTGCCAAAACTTCAAGTTGAATCTTTTTTTAGAAGGCTTTAAGCAAAGCACATAAGATGTTAGAAGATGTTGAGTCTTTTTCTTTTAAGAAATCAGAGAATCGGATGTTAAAAAATCAAGCGCGAAGAGCAAGCATTAATTAAAAACGATTCGAGCGATGTTCAAGAAAGAGTTGTGGATTCAACTATCTAAGCCCATCCTCATGTGCCTTCAAGAACACTTTCAAAAAGAAAGGCTTTAAAGAGAGGCATTCATATGAGTCATAGGGTCTTTTTCCTTTTAAAAACAAGAGAAAAGAAAAAGCAAGGGAGAGTTCGATAGCAAGCCCAGAGAGAAGTTTAGTTACCCATGGAGAAAGAAAAAGAAAACGACGACATAATATAAGCCATACCGTACTGCAAGTAGAGGAGAAATCGGCTCAATTTTGTATTGCTGTCACTTCAACCTTCAAGTACAAGCTCTCAGTTCTCTCTCACACAAGTTCTTGAAACTGGACTACAACTTAAAAAGAAAGATTACAATTTTGCTTCTAGCTAACAAGAGCCTAAATCCTAATAAAAGAAATGTAAAACTTAATCCTAGTCTTCGCTCCTTTTTGCCTTGCTGAAAGAGGTATTTATAGCCAAAAACTCAACAACCACGATCCCGGGGAGGTCGGGGGAGCAAACGCTCCCCCAACTCCCCAAGATTGCCGCAAAAACGCGGCTATTGCCGCGTTTTTGCGGCATTGTTGTGGCCATGTGGCCACAACAAGGGGGGCAGCTCCCTGGTTTCCTGGTTAGCTCGTATCTCCTGATGGTTTTCTTGTTGCTGCTTCAACCGCTGACTGAATCAGCATTTGATTTTCTTGGCTCCGATTCCTCGATTCAAGGAGGGATTTTCTCAACTCCTTGATAGCCCAAATTTCTTCACTTCGAGTTTATTCTGAATTAATTCAGAATAAAGTGGGCTTTTGGGCTTGTTCCTCCTTTCTTCCTTTAAGCACTTGGGCCTACATTTAGCAAAGAAAAAGACAACTTATTAATAGAATTTATTAGCTAACAAGTGTGGTAAAGTGACAACATAAATGCAATGTATGTGACAAATCAACAAACTAAAAATCAAAGAGGATAAATGGATAGAGAGAAGATCAACGGATAAATGAAGCAATTAAAATTAGGATTCAAGCTGGATACAGTTTAGTATTTTAATCATAACTTTCGCTACCAAACTTCAAATCTTATAATTCAAAATGTTAGAGAAAGAAGACTTAAAGGGCTACAATTCTTTCATTGATTACTCATTCCAATTCTATCATTTGATAAGTGAATTCAGCAATCAACACACCAACAAGCTGCAGATCAGAATTGGATTTCTGGATAAATCAAATCAAGTTTGGAGATAAGGGGGAATTCAAATTCAAAAATATACAGCTCTTCCTATCTTCATACGTGTTGTATGCCTCTGATTTTCTCCTATAAATACCCTCATAACTCGAAGGCAAAAAGGACACCACTTCAGAGAGAGAGCTTTACTTTAGATTTTTTCTTTTCTTCTTCAATGTAATTTTTATTTTTCTTTTATTTTTCTTTTTAGCTTAGGTTAAAGAGAGCTACATGATTAAAAGAGAGGGAGAGTTATTGTATAGTGAAACTATTATAATCTTTTCTTCAAGAAGCTTATATTGAAGGTGATATAATCAATAGAGGTTTCTCACTTTTCTTCATTGTGCTCGATCTCACCGAAGTCTTGCTTTCCTTTATTCTTTTCTATTACTTTGCTTTACTCCATGCTAAGGTAAATTTCATTATGGTTCAACAACAGAGGTAAATATTCTTCTTTTATTTTTTTTATTTTTAATTTTTGCATCAACACTTTTCTTTATCTCTTTTTGTTTCTTTTTCTTTTAAAATTAAAATAAAACAATACCATCATCTCTTCTTCTACCATCTTCTCTTAACTTAACTTAATATTTTTATTTTCTTTTTATAAACTGAGCAGATAAGTATTAATTAGTTTTTATAAATTAAAAGAAGAAACTTACATAATACTTCCATCGTTGTCCCTTCCTGTGGATCACGACCTGTTAGCCCTAGGCAACACGGTAGAATTGAGGACCTAGCACTGTTCTAAATTTCTGTATTTTTCTTGTGCAGGTTTGGCTCAATCATGGAGCTCCACAAAGCTTATGGGGTAAGCTCTGTTAACTGCAAATTATATTCTAAATAGAGTATCTCAAGAAACTTGGTCTTATACCATTTGAGTTATGGTATGGAAGGGCACCTTCCTACCATTACCTCAAAATGTAGGGGTGCCTTACAAAGGTGCTAGCACCACTGCCTAATGACTAAGTTAGGAGCAAGAATAATCGACTGTATATTCATAGGCTATGCCTTGACTAGCAATGTCTATAGATTTCTGGTACATAAATCAAAATATCAGATATTCTTATAAACATGATCATCGAATCTAGTGATGATGTGTTCTCTGAAGACATCTTTTCATACAAATAGGAAGAAGATAAGACTTTTAGAAAAAGAAGACATGAGATGGCGTTTAGAGATGAAAGTCACAGGAACCAATTGTTAATGCAAGAAGAAGTCAGAGATCAAGAATCTCAAATCTTTTGGTCTGGATTTCATAACAGATGCTACTGAAAGCGAGCCTCAAATATTTAAAGAGGCTATATTTACCCCAGAAGTAAAAATGTGAAAAGAAGTTAAAAATAGCGAAATAAAATCCATCCTAAGCAATCATATTTGAGAATTGACAAAATTACCTCTTGATAGTAAACCAATTTGGAGTAAGTGAATTTTCAAAAGAAAATTAAAACCCGATGGATCTATCGATAAGTACAAGGCTAGATTAGTAGCCAAGGGTTATCGACAAAAAGAAGGGCATTACTACTTTGATATGTTCACCAGTGACAAGAATAACTTCCATCCAGATGTTAATTGCGCTTACAGTATTGCAATTTAGATATTCATCAAATAGATGTCAAGATTACACTCTTAAATGGTGAATTAAATGAAAAAATATATGTGAAACAACCTGAAGGATTTATAGTCAAGGGCTAAGAACATAAAGTATGTAAAATGGTTAAATCTTTATACAGTTTAAAGCAGACTCTAAATAATGGCATGAGAAATTTGATAGTGTCATGATCAAAGATGGTCACTATCAATGAATGCGATAAGTGTGTATACACTAAAACAGTTGGAGATGCATGTATCATATTTGTCTATATATAGATGACATGTTGATACTTAGGACTAATATAGAAGTTATTAAGTCCACTAAAAGAATATTATCTAACAATTTTGATATGAAAGATCTGGGAGTTACTGATGTAATTTTAGGAATTAAAATCACAAGAACACCAGATGGAATCAGTCTATCTCAATCTCACTACATGGACAAGATGATAGAAAGATTTAAGGAGCATGGGATAAAAGAGAATATAACTTTTATCCCACACATCCACCTTCACAAGAATACAGGATCTGGAGTACGACAGTTTGAGTATCCTCAGATTATCAGAAGTCTAATGCGTTTAATGAATTACACTAGACCCAATATTGCTTATGTTGTAAACAAATTAACCCTATACACTTGTAACCCTAGTGATGATCATTGGATTACTTTACTATGAGTATTAGGTTATGTATCACATACCAAAGAATATGCGCTAAGATATGGACAGTATCCACCTGTATTTGAAAGATACATCGATGCTAATTAGTTTGCAAATTCTGAAGAATCAAAATCAACTAGCGGATACATATTTACTCTTGGAGGTGCAGCAGTATCTTAGAATCTTTTAAACAAACACATATTGTCCCTTCCACTATGAAATCAGAATTCATAGCCTTAAACAAGGATGGAGAAGAAGCTGAATGGCTTCGATAATTTTTAGATGATATACAATTATGGCCAAAGTCAGTGCCCGCCATATACATTCACTGCGATAATCAAGCAGCGATATTTAGAACACAAAATTTTATCTATAGCAGTAAGTCTAGACATATTCATCGTAAACATAATACCGTTAAGCAGTTGCTCTTAAATAAAATTATCTTTATTGACTTTATATTATCAAAAAATAATTTAGCGGATCTGTTTACTAAGGTTTTAGTGGAGAGCATATAAACTGCGCATTAATTAGTCTCTAATTTTGCATAATTTTATCACATCTTCACATTTATTTTGTATTAAATTCTGCTAATAAAGCTTTGCTTGCTTGATTATAGGTCCATGGTGTGTAATAAAGAAGAAGACACTAAATCACCATTTAATTAGTGATTAAGGGCTATTAAGATAGCCATTGACCTAGGAGGCTGATTCTGTCAAAACCAGGTGCTGCAAATCAGAAACCAGGCACAAAAACTGACAGGAGACAAAAAAGACTGCACCCGACCACCAATGGCCGCGGCGCGCTGCTGGCTTCGGGCCATGGGTTGTCCCCCTGGCCCCTGTTCCCTAGTGCCTATAATACCCCTGGGGTCTCCTTCAGGAAGATATGCAAGGTTTAGGGTAGTTCTCATTTTTCATTTTGTAGTTTAGGGTAGTATAGTGCAATTTTTCTTCTTCTTCCTCCCTTATATTTTTCATTTCTTGTAGATCTTGTATTAGGGACAGAGAGTGGTACATATTGGGAAACAAGAGTGCTTGTAATAGAAGATGACAATCTATGAAAGGTGCTCTCTTACCTTATCTTTGTTTTCTTCTCTCTAATCTCTTTTACATGTTTAGCTAATCTTTTCTCTCATGGCAACTAACTACTAACCACAAATAGTCTAACTTTTTTTATGATAATCCACATGAATCTAATAGCCTCTACTTGGCCTTACTCTTGTAAGAGCCATTGATGGCTCATGATGATGGATCTAACACTCTAACTTCCTAACAACTAACAAGCTAACATTACTTTACTCCATGCTAATTTTAAGTTTTGATGGTTTAAGTGTAGCTTACACTTGCTTGTTGAGTTAGGTTATGATGAGTTACATATGGGTCATGCTTTGAGTCGCTCTTGAACCAAGGACTAGTGATGGCCAATGATACATGTGAGGCAACTATCACTAAGAGGTTAGCGTGTTGGTGGAGTCATTAGTAGTTAGTAGCCGTGAGTTTTCTTTCCTTTTCACTTTGTTTTAGAAATACCAAAAATTACAAATACCATTGTTTTCAATGTTTCCCACTTCTTCGTATTTCACTGTACCTCTCTTTCATTCTTTACTTTCTTTTCTTTTGATTCTTTCAAACATTGAAGATTAACATACACGTGAGCATACCGTGTAAGTTTCTATCGCCTCCCATCCTTTGGATTTGACTCGTTTTAGCCTATATGCTATAACGCAAGTATCGAGGAAGCCAAAACACACACACTTTAAATCTTCATTTTAAAACATACACTTTTTGTGCGTGGTATCCCCCGATCAAATTTTGGCGCCGTTGCCGGGGTCGGGAACAATTTGATTTCACATCTTTGTTAACTTTTCTTCTTTGTTTTTTGGTGTGCAGGTTAAATTTTAGCGTTGCAGAAATCCACACTTGCTCTTGTGTGATCGGGTAACTTCTTGTATTCTTATACTCTACTACTAATTTTATATTACATGTACACTGTAAATAATTTTAAGAACTAAAATATGAAAATTGGATGTTTTAAAACGGTTTAGACATTTCCATCTAGGCACGTGTTAATTTTCATTCCAATATACTGTATTTTGTTCTTATATTGTTGTGATCTTGATGGAGGTGTGCATATTGCATTGCATATAGTTAGGACAACATTTCAGTAATTTACTCGTTTTTTTGTGTTCATGCTTATCTATATTGCACACTTGCACAAATTTAATTTAAGGGCAAAGCCCAAAACAACATAAGGTGGGGAAGTCATTACCCTCCCTTAGCCCAAAAATCACCTCCCCACTCACAAAACCAAAGCCTAATAAAAATTTCTAGATGTTGGCCCCTAGGGACATCTCGGACTCATTTAGGAGATTGACCTAAGGGAGAAGTTGTTAGAATTTGACTCTTGCTAAATCGGAGTCTAAGGATGGGGATTGAGAGGCGAAACCTCGAAAAACAGTGGTTTGGCATAATTAGGCCCGTTGCTCCGGCACGAATACCTCTCACTGATCTTGCCCCTACCTGGTCGATTAACTCGTGGTCAGCTTCCGACAATAGACCCCCCGTGGACAGTCCAACTAGTTAGGAGTCGTGTAGGTCTAAGTCAACCCTAGCATAGGCTTGTTTTCTTTTTCTTTTTCTTTTTCTTTATTTGTTTGTTTGTTTGTTTTCTTCTTCTTTTTGTAAATTGTGATATGGATTTTAACAACAATAATTCTTTCAATCATAATATGAATCCATATTTCACCCCGACCTCATTCGATTCGGATAACTCCAACCCGACTATGTACAACATGAAACAACCATATATGCCGAGTTGGGATTATCTGACTCAATATGACCCATATCCTCAAACATATGACTATAATTTTTAAATAATTTCAACTCTTCACAGAGTCAATGGGGATTCACCTCCCTGAGTCAAATTTTCAACCGCCTTCTTCACAATTTTCACAAAGTTCATTTCCCGATTTTTGTTCATATACTCCTTTTCCTGTTCCACCAACCGAAGAAAAATCTGATTTGGAAAGGAGTATGGAAGAGTCCCTACAATAAATGCAAATTTTGCTCAATTCACAATCCTTCCCATATTAAACTCCACATACTCTTTTTCGAGAGTATCCAATTAAAGAAGAATCTGAGCTAGAAACGTGTTTAGAAGTCTTTTGTGATAGAATGCAAAACATGTTGGACTCCTCATCTCAACCAAATTTTCTAGAGTCCTACTCATCTTTTTCAGTCTCACCAATTCAAAATGAACAATCATCAATACTGGACTTGAGTATGGAACCCTTGCATGAGTTCGATCAAAATCCGATGGACTCACAGATTCACCACAATTTCTAAAATCAACTTCCACACTCATTTTTTCAAGAACCAATTACAACAGTATGGAAGACATGATTCTGAATTCAAATTCTGTTACACGGCCTATCAGTAGGTTAGACTCACTTATGAGTGAATTGATCAATGAGAGGGAGGAAAGTCTTTCTTGTCAACCTTTGACCATCCTTATATCCCTAACTCTACTGATTGGACCCATGAATCATGGCATTTTGGCAATCCAGCTTCAATTTCAGAACATACATTTGAACTTGACCACACCCCAAGTTATGAAAATCGCCTGGACATTCTGGCAAGTTATCCCTTTCCTGAAATTGAAACCGAACCTGAATGTGATCCTGAACCTCATGTTAGTAATTCCATTTCACTTTTTGATTCAATAATGACTCCGGTATCTTTACCAGATTCTTTCTCTATTCCAGAATCAACATTGAATCTTGTACCAGTACACTGTGAAATGGAATCACCAATCTCTTATGATCACACTTCATTCATGGGGACAATGTGCGAACATCAATTCTTTGTTTTGGACCCCATTTTTGAATCGATTTCGACTCTCATTGTGGACTCTCGACTTGATTTGAATCAAATTCCCGAGTCGGTGTCAGTTTTTACTCCTGTTCCATTTGAGTCCAAATCAATCATCTCCCTAAATCACACATCATTATTGGACAAGACTGTTGACGAAAATGACCCAATAATTATTTTTGAAAATTGGAAATTAAATGGGGATAATTTTTTTAATAAGACCATTCAGTCCATCATTCTTTTAATGGGTCACATTAGAGAGGTCATTGATGGGTTCCTTCACGATCCATACTATTTTGATTGGCTAACAACGCTTGGCCCAATCAGACCACCACCGGAGCCACCACCATGAGGTAATTTTTTCTTCTCTTCCCATTTATTTCATGTATATACACATTCACGATGCATTGAGGACAATGCATGAGATAAGTGTGTGGGAGGGTTTACTACATAGGTAGTTTTAAAATTTTCTTTCTTTTACACTTCTTTTTTAATTTTTAAAAAAATTCTTTTTACAAAACTTTTTGAAGGAAGAGAAATAGTTTTGATCCATTTTTAAGAAAATTAGATTATCTTAGGAATTAGGAAGACCTAAAATTATGAAATTCTAAACCGAGTCAATATAATAGATCTTATTTAAATTTTAGGATAAGAAAGTAAAATTGAAAAGATAATTTGATTTTAAATTTTTTGCCTTGGATTTATGCACTCCACACTTGCACAATTTTTGGGATTGAAACAAAGACTGAAAATGTCATAAAAATATGTTTAAAAAAAATGAAGATAAGACCACTTATTGAAGTTGGGTAATTATGCCTCAGGAAGCATGATTATTCAGACCTAAAACGGTGGACAAAAATAAAATAATCCCTTTAGTTTTGTGGCCTTATTTACTCGAGTCCTTAAGTCCGAGGGATGTTTTCTCATCTGGTGCCATAAGACCATCTGGTTTGGGAGTCACCGGCAAAAGACTCACTGCCCGAGTAAATAAGAAAGCCTAAGAAAACTAAGGGAAGAAAAAAATTATTATATATATATAATATAAACAATGGCATGAAAGTTAGAGTCGATATCCCAAAAGTCTTCATAGTTCACAAAGTGCATATTTTTCTAAGAGTTTTACAAAAGATCAAAGAGTCAATTCAATTTTAAATTCTTGTATTTAATTTATAACAATATTTTGCATTTCGACTTAGTTTAAGGAAGATTAATTTATGGTTAACTTATGACCTTGGATCACTTATATTTTCACAAAAAATACTTCAACACTTTTCTCTATTTCAAAATGCGTTTTCAAAATACTAACATTTGATTTCTTTCTTTATGGATTTTGTGGGTGTAATCCGCTAAAAACCTTTGGGAGACAAAACTCCTCCCCTAGGGGAAACTTAGAGGTTTAACGGCTTGTTGCACATGCTCAGTGCAATCGCATCACCTGCGAAAGTGGTGCAATAATTTTCTTATTTTTTGTTTTGCTCGGGACGAGCAAAAGATAAGTGTGGGGGTGTGATTAGTCTCTAATTTTGCATAATTTTATCACATCTTCACATTTATTTCGTATTAAATTTTGGTAATAAAGCTTTACTTGCTTGATTCTAGGTCCATAGTGTGCAATAAAGAAGGACCCTAATCACCATTTAATTGGTGATTAAGGCCTATTAAGATAACCATTGACCTAGGAGGTTGATTCTTTCAAAACCAAGGACTGCAAACCAGTAACCAGGCACAAAAACTGACAGGAGAAAAAAAGGACTGCGCGCGGCTCGAAGCGTCACGCTCTCGGCCACCACATACAGTCGCGGCGCGCGGCTGGATTTGGGCCAGGGGTTGTCCCCCTGGCCCCTGTTCCCCTGGTGCCTATAAATACCCCCCTGGGGTCTCCTTCAGAAAGATATGCAAGGTTTAGGGTAGTTCTCATTTTTCATTTTGTAGTTTAGGATAGTGTAGTGTAGTTTTTCTTCTTCCTCCCTTGTATTATCCATTTCTTATAGATCTTGTATTAGGGAGAGAGAGAGTGGTACATGTTGGAAAGCAAGAGTGCTTGTAATAAAAGGTGACAATCTATGAAAGGTGCTTTCTTATCTTATCTTTGTTTTCTTCTCTCTAATCTCTTTTATATGTTTAGCTAATCTTTTCTTTCATGGCAACTAACTACTAACCACTAACTAGTCTAACTTCTTTTATGATAATTCACATGAATCTAATAGCTTCTACTTGGTTTTGCTCTTGCAAGAGCCATTGATGGCTCATGATGATGGATCTAACATTCTAATTTCCTAACCACTAACAACTAACATTACTTTGCTCCATGCTTACTTTTAGTTTTGATGGTTTAAGTGTAGCTTGCACTTGTTTATTGAGTTGGATTGTGATAAGTTACATATGGGTCATGCTTTGAATCGCTCTTGAACCAAGGACTAGTGATGGCTAATGATACATGTGAGGCAACTATCACTAAGAGGTTAGCGTGTTGGTGGAGTCATTAATAGTTAGTAGCCGTGAGTTTTCTTTCCTTTTCACTTTGTTTTAGAAATACCAAATATTACAAATACCATTCTTTTCTATGTTTCCCACTTCTTCGTATTTCACCGTACCTCTCTTTTCATTCTTTGCTTTCTTTTCTTTTGATTCTTTCAAACATTGAGGAACCGTTAACATACACGTGAACATACCGTGTAAGCTTCTATCGCCTCCCGTCCTCATGGATTCGACTCGTTTTAGCCTATATGCTATAACGAAAGTACCGAGGAAGCCAAAACACACACACTTTAAATCTTCATTTCAAAACATACACTTTTTGTTCGCAGTTATCCCCCGATCACGCATCAAGGGGAATGGGTCTAAAAGGCTAACCTTACCGAGTCAGCTTAATGAAAACCACACTTAGCGACTGGAGATCCCACAGACTAAGGTCAAGAGGAAAGACTAGTTATGATTGACTCTGCGAGTAAGCACTTAGGAGCTTGACTCTAATCTATTACTATGGTGCAACCAAGCCCTTTCTACAAGTGGATTAAGGATAAGCTTAAAACCTTTAATGATGCTTATATCTTGTTATTAAAATAAGTGGGGTAGAGTAGACTACTCTTAATAGGATGATCACTTATGTGAGTATAGAGCTGGGTTGGCTCTTTTGGAATCTTTATGGATGTTGTTATTTCCTAAATATACTATCTGAAACTAAGATGTCTAGGGCCAAAATGGACACAACCGAGAAGCAAAGTTAATTTTGAATAGTTACTGTGTGAAGCTTATTGACTTGGCTTATAATAACGACTGATAGTTCAAAACTTAGTTCACTGATTAGCCAGTAAGTCCGATAAAGTTTTCGCTATGGAAGGTTCAAGACCTTGTTCACCTATTCGGATACAGTTACTTTTCTAAAGTACCGTTCACTATAGAGTCAGTCTCTTTGTATGTCAATTCCTTGAATCTCCATTCATTGTGGGGGATTATTGGGAAAATGAAGAATTAAAATATGAATCTTTGAGCTGAATTAAGGCATGATCCGTTGATAGAATCAACCGGATAATGGTTGGAGTGTGTTTTCCTTCAATTTGGAATGAACGTGGTATAGTTACATGTTTAATTCCGTTTTAGAATGAATAAGATATTCAAGTCTAAAATTTACCTAATTCAAAAGCTAAAGGAGACTAAAAAGTAGCTAAAAGCATTTACTCCCACATTGAATATGGGGTGAAAGATCAAAGTGTTTAAATAGAGAAAAATGTGAACAAAAGGGCGTTCCCTTTGGGTATTTGGAGTTTTCGCGCGCGATTGGGGGAAACCATGCCCATACGCGTGCCGCCGCAGCCAGCCCGGCCCGGTGCGGTGCCAGCGCCGAAGCCGAAGCTCGGGCTCGGGTCCAGGTCTAGGTGCAAGCGCGCGCGGATCCAAATTGGCCCGTTCTTTTAAAACCGCGCCATATGGGTTTGGTGCTTCAAGCGGGTCTCGACCCACTCCCCTACCTGTCCGCTGCGCTGTAACGGTTGGAAGAAACCGCTGCCGCGGTTCCTCTCTAGAATGAATAGTTGCAATGGTTTAGACAGAAATGTAACAACCGCTTGAACTCCAATGACAGATATGCCCTCCAAATGGTTCCCTTAATAACGCTCCTCCATCGTGAATTACAAACACACAGCGAACAATTCTTCTCTCGCTCCTTTTACACTGAAGATCAATTTTAAAAAGAGTCAGACTGAAGATCAATTTGAAAAGAGTCAGACTGAAAATCAAATTTCTGAATAAAATTCTGAAGTAAGATTCGTTCTGAAAGAACGCTTAGGAAATTCAACAGATTCTTAAATAGAATTATTCTCCGAATCTGTCTTCCTAAGACATTAATTCTTCTCTCACTCCTTTCTCTACAGTAGATAATCTTCCAAAGTTAAGACAAATATTTATCCTGAAATTTGTCTTCGTCCAACTGCATTGAAATCTTCGTCTTAAGTTTCTCTTTCACAATTAATCAAAGTTAATTTAGAATGTGACGCGACAAGGATAAGACTCAGAAGGTGTAGGGAGAGGAGATAGAGGCAGATAACACAGAGATCAAAAATCAAAGAAGTAAGAACAGTGCATTGAAGCAGGTCAAGAAAGCTCCCGGTTGACCGTCCGGTCGACCGGTGTGCACGACGTGCACATGTGTAGAACGGTCGACCGCCCAGTCGACTGTGGCTAAAGAGCGGTCGACCGTCAGGTCGACCGACTGTATGATGGTTGCTCTCTGTTGGTACCGATCGACCGCCCGATCGACCAAGCACATGGGTCGGTCGACTCGCCTGTCGACCGACAGACGCGTTTTGGCTATCCTTTCTAGATTCAGATTTCTTTTCTGTTTGGGATCGAATCAATTCAGGGTTTTCTAAAACTCTGGGACTCTGTGGCTATATATAAGGCCTAGAGCCCTCATGTATTGTATCCCTGAAAATCCCTCTAAAAATCTCTCTTAGAAATTCCTTGAAGAAGGAATAAGTTGTAATTGATTATTGAATCAATAAATTCTCTCTCTCCCTTGTCCCGAGGACGTAGACACGTTGCCGAGCCTTGTTAAATACTATATTGATTGCTTTTCTCTATTGTTCGCTATTCTTATCGTGTTGGGTACATCTCCGGCTGCATCTGTCTCCTGTTTGGCGGATTTCTCAGAGAGGTTGTTGCCAAGGGCGCGCGCAACAAGTGGAATCAGAGCATCCCAGGTTCAGCGTGGGATCGTGTGTTGATTCCAAGGGTATCAGTCGCTATTTGGCAGAAATTGTGTGTCGATCTCGGAGCAGCGTTGGGACTGTTTGTGGGATTGTGTGTCGATCTCAAAACAGCGTGTAGATTGCTCGAGGAATCAATTTGGAGGAGTAGATTACTTTGAAAACTCTTCGAGCGTTTGGCGTGGAGGTAAAGATCCTATCTTTATCTAGTTTGTTTTATCTAAATGTTTGACATTCTTAAAATCCATATATGGAAGGTTAAGATGTCCTTGTACCTCAAGGCCGTAGGCATTCATGTTTACCTTGCCATCACTAATGATGCATATTGTTTAAATGGTAAGAATTTTGAGGCTAATGCAAAAGCCCTTTATGCTTTGAAGAGTACCCTAAATGATGACTATTTATTTAGGGTTTCTAACATTGATTCGGCTTTTGTAGCATGGAACATCATCACCTCCCTTGGCGAAAAGGATCTATATTATGCCGGGAGCGACTCGGATGTTGGAAGCGACATCTCCAACATGTGCTACATGGTCCAAGGGGATAACCCCCTTGAGGTAACTACCGAATCCGAGGTAAATGAAGATAACATGTCATATGATGAGCTTAGCACTTTTTGTCAACTCCTTCTTGAGAAATATGACATGATTAAGAAAGAAAATAAAAATTTGAAAAAGAAATTTGATTGCATGCATAAGGAAAATGATTCTTTTAAAAATAATATTGCATGTTTAGAAAAAAAGAAGATTTGAAAAATGAAAATGTTTCCTTGATGTCCAAATTAAATAATCTTTGTGAAGGAAACACTATTTTGAAAAATAAAGTATTTTTGGTGAAAAAACAAAAGGAAGTCGTTTTTCAAGAAAACACTACTTTGAAGAGAAAATTTTTTGAAAAAGAAAAAGAAAAAGAAAAATATTTTTGATCATACTTTACATGCCACCACTTCTATTGATCAAAATGAAGTTAAATTTTTGAAAAATAAAATTAATAGTTTGAGCTCTACTTTGAGCACATGTGCATTTAACCACACTAGATTGGAGTCTATGTTTTCAAAGAAACAAGCTCCACATTCTCATGCACATCATCATCATGCATATGCTTATGTTGCACGCCACGATCATACACATACACATAAGCATCCTAAGGTGTACAAGTGTACACATTGTGGCCGCAAAGGCCATTTAGCAAAATTTTGTTTTGATAGATTACATCATATTAATTTTGCTAAAAATAAAAATGTTTGGGTGCCTTACAATGCTAACCCCCAAGGACCCAAAGAAAATGGGTACCAAACCCCCACCTTGTGTTTTTGATGTAAGTGAGGGCTCTCACACGACGTGAGAGAGATGGTGCCTTGATGGTGGATGCACATGGACTTGATGGACACATTTATAGATGCATCGCTATCAAGGAGTTTTGGTGGGACAACCACCATGTTTGGAGATTTGGAGTATAGTTTTTATGGTTTGGTAACTATCTCTAAACTCCTACTTTATTTATTTACATGCTTGTTCATATATCATATTTTTAGCATGTTCATTTGTTTTATGTACTTCATGAGGTAAACTAGTTTAAATGTAGTTTTTATCAAAACTTGTTGTTATACATGTACAAATAGTGAACAACAAATGATTTATATATGTTTGCACTTCATGATCATTTGTACTCACTTTACGCACATGTATAGCCTAGTTTTTGATTATTCTCTCATTTACACTTGTTTTGCCTATTTTCATGTTTACTTCATGTATATGTATTTTTGTATTCAAATCTAATTAATATACATGTATACCCGTGAGTCTCTTGCCTTCATGCAATATATATTATGGACTCTTTTATGTTTGGGATATGTATGCATATTGTTAGATTTAGATAAATCATACATATACCTAGAAGTTTGTTTTGTTTTAATGAAAAATGAATTTTTATGTTTTGTTTGATAAAAATAAAAGATTCATGATTATTTTGAGCATTATTGTTTATTTTCATGAAAATGCTAAACACATGATTCTTGTACACTCACACTTTATTTGTTTTATTCATGACTTTGTTTCATGATTATTTTATGAGCCTTATCGTCTTGAGTGTCAACTCTTGTGTATGTGGTATGATTCATGAAAAACATATGATTTTGTTTCATGTTTTTGAATGATCTTTAACTAGTTTTTTCAAAAAAAAATAATTTAACTAGTTATTTATTATTCAATGTTTTATGAGTTATACACATGATCCTATTATTGTTTCAATTGGTATCATTGAATCATTTCAATTGGTATCAATTTGACTCTATTTTTGCATATACTCATTTTTGTTTTTTATATATGTATGTATAAATTTCAATTGGTATACTCATTTTTCATACATATATATGAGTTATTTTTACTTGAGTTAAAATTGTTTTACATGTTTAAAGCACAAGTTGTTTATGATAAGAAAATAAAAATTTTAAGAAAAATTCTCAAGATTTTGCATTATAAGAAAAATATCAAAAATTTTTGATTTGTATTGCCCATATGCAAGGAGAGCTTAACATCTCTTCTACATATAGATTCATGTTGAGTGTATTGTATATTGAGGAGCTTGACAACTATTCTTTATGTGGTACACGTGTGTAGGGGGAGCTTCACATCTCCTCTTATGCATTACATAATATGTGTTATGTGAATTGGGGTTTGTCATCCCTTCTTCATGTAATGCATATGTGTAGGGAAGTTAACTTAGCGTCTTCCTCTTCATGAATGTATATCGCATATAACTATTTATTGATTTGAGTTTACCCCTTCATTGGTTCCTTGTTTCGGACAAAAAGGGGAGAAAAATTTATTTGATTTTGTTTTTACTTTAACCCCTTTGTTGATGATTGACAAAAAGGGGGAGAAGTATTTGAGATATATGCATGTTTTCCTTGCTTAAGGGGGAGAAGTATTTGTTTTCCTTGCTTAAGGGGGAGTAGTATTTATGTTTATGCATATATGTTTGTTTTGTAAATAGGAGAAAAAGATTTTGTGATTTTGTTTTATGCTTGATTAGCATGTTTACTCCTTCACTTGCATACATTGCATATTTAATTGCTTATTTGTGATGCATGAGTTAAAGGGAAGCTTTTTTGAAGCTTTACTTTAATCCATGCATATATAACTTCATGAGTTTTGTCATCATCAAAAAGGGGGAGATTGTTGGCCCAAAGGCCTATCACTCTAGTTTTAATGATGATCAACTCATGTAGTTATAGTACTAATGATCTTGTGTTTAATTAGTGACAGATTTATGATCAAGATCTTAGTAGGTGCATAGCTTCAACAAAGGATTTGAAGTCAAGTTTTGGAGCTAGCACGGTGTGATCCAAAGAACTTTTGGATCGTGTTTGGACCAAGTCAATAAGATGAGAAGACTTCAAGTGAAGACTTCAAGAAGATGAAGACTTGTATCTAGGTTTGTTTTTAGTAAGATTTTATTTTTAGATAAAATGTAAAGGATAGAATAGTTGGTGGATTGCTCAAGTATACATATACACACACACTCTTGATTTAGTTTGTCTTAGAAAAGATTTTTCTCTTTGACAAAATATCTTTTTGGTTTTTGGTATTCAAGTTTTATGTTTTAACCAAAACCTTGTTTAGTGCTTAATGTCAAAAACATAGATATTTCACCATGTTTGTGTAGTGGATCATATCCATACACTCTATGCTTTCAAAGTTGTTTTAAATATCTTGTTTTTGTATTTGGTGAAGTTTTGGAAAAACAAGTTTTTGAAAAATCAAGTTTGAAAAATACTGTTTTCATTTGAGCCAATTTTTCATATTATAAAAATAGTCCAAATTATTTGTAACATGCCTTGATTTTGTGCAAGCATGTTTGTTTATCAAAGTATATTGGTAAAACTATTTTTGTAGATTTTTTGTGATTTTATGGGATTTTATGTGAGCCAAAAAGACCAAGTTTTAAATCCCAGTTTTCTGTTTCCAGGCTTCAGACGGTCGACCGACCCGGTCGACCGAAGTATGAAGTCGGTCGACTAGGCTGTCGACCGACGTGCACAGACGTGCACCCCTTTGTGCACTTGAGGGCCGGTCGACCGTCCCGGTCGACCGCCAGAGAGCTTCTGCTCTCTAGAAAGCCCCGGTCGACCGGCAGAGAGCTCTGCTCTCTGTTCTAGTAGCTCAGTCGACCGAGCGGTCGACCGTTGCTCCAACGGTCGGAAAAATGACCGTTAGCGGTCGACCGGCAGTTCTGACAGACCCAACGGCTATTTTTCTAACCCTATAAATTTGGGGGTTTGGGCATTGTTTTTCTCCAAGATTTTCTAGTGGGTTTTGAGCCAGTTTTTCCTACTTTATTAAAAGAGTTTTTCCCACTAAATTGAGAGCTAATACTTCCAATCAAAAGGGGAGTTTATCAAGAGTGTTTAAAAGTGATTTCTTGAGTTTTCCTCCACCATCTCTTTCCTTGTTTTCTCACACATACACTTGAGCTATCCATTGCTATTCATCCTATAGGAGTGTTGTAGTGAGATTGTTTTTAAGTGATCAAAGTGTTGTGATCACCAAAGACTTCTTTCTTGTTCTTTGAGGAGGCGGACAAGTGTGTTCCCGGTGTTTAAAGTTCGTGTGTGAACTCTTGTTTGAGGTGCGGCCTCGGCGAGCTTGTGGGGCTTACGGTGTGTGCGGGCTAGGGAGTCCGAGAGCTTGTAGGTGTTGCGGCACCGAGTGATCCGGTGGGATCGATTATAGTGGAAATCCTTCGTGTGTCGAAGGCGGGGATGTAGAGCAAGGGTGCTCGAACCTCGAAACAAATCCCCTGTGTTTGCGATTGCTCTTACTCTCTCTCTCCCCCCTTATTGTTTTATATCTTGCATGCTTTTATTGTGCTTATCCTTTACATGCTTGATATTCATATTGTGCTTAATTGATATATGCTTGGGGATTGTTTGTTAACACTTGTATTCAACCAAGAGAGCCAACGCGGCACCTCAACCCTTATCTAGGGGAATCTAGAGGAGTTTGTTCAGAGCCCTTCACGGGGAATTCGGAAACACTCTTGTGTTATACGTGGTGTTTAGTTTAAGAGTTTAGTTTAGGTCATAATAGTTTTTAATTCCGCATTATTTGGCATTTAGTGACCATTAGATTAGCCGTCACCTATCACCCCCCTCTAGGTGATCCTACAACCTTTACTCTTACATTGATTAATGGAAGAAAATCCCTTAGATACAGTGAGATGTGAAATCACCTAGAGGGGGGGTGAATAGGTGATGGCTATATGAAATATGACAACAATGCGGAATTAAAAAAAAAAAAATTCTACTAACAAATTGCTCAAATTAAAAACTAGCAATAATAAACACAATAGTAGTGCAAGAAATAAAGGAGTTGAGTTTAGAGAAAATTCGAGCAAACGCAAACACAAGAATATGTTTCCGAGGTTCGAGCCACGCTCTACGTCCCCGCCTTCACACTTGAAGGATTTCCACTATTGTTGATCCCACCGGATCGCCAATACAAGGACACACTTGTCCTATCTCTCATGATGCCGCAACACCAGCCGGAGCACACTAGCTCGCCTTGAGGCCGATGCCTCTACAACTTCACACAAGAAGAAAATGATCACACTTGATCGAAAATTGCTCACTTAGCACAATCCTATAACCAATATGTACATGTAGAATTTTGGGATTGTGTAGTGCAAATATCTAGAGTGAAGTAGAGGTAAAGGCTTCAAATGGGTGTATGGAAATTTTGGCTTGAAAATCTTTTCTCAAATAGAAGGCTTGAAAATCTTATGAAAATCTCTTGTAAAATGTTTAGGAATAGTTGTCTTATCATGTTGAAGTGACCCACTATTTATAGGGGTTGAAAAACTGGGTAAAACAGCAAGAGAGATTCGTTGGGGTGAGATCCCAACAAAATCTGTCAGAAAAAATATAGCTGTTGGAATCTGTCAGACTTTCTGACAACTGCCGGTCGACCGGGCCGGTCGACCGCCAACGGTCATATTTCTGACCGTTGGGCGGCAACGGTCGACCGCCCCGGTCGACCCGAACAAACAGAGAGCACTGTAAGTGCCCCGGTCAACCGGAGCGGTCGGCCGACGTACACACATGCACAGCGTGTACGTCGGTCGACCGGAGCGGTCGACCGGCTCCTGTCTGTTCTGAAAATCAGAACTGCAGAAAGCCAGAACTTGGGTCTTTGGATTTGGTCTTGTGGTTTGGGTTTTGGACCTTGTAAAAATAGGAGTATGACCATATGTCACTACCCTAACATGTTAAAACATTTTGATAAAGTTTTCTTTGATAAAAACTTATTTTTCCCAAAAATCGATTTTTCCAAAAACTTAGAGTTTCTAAAACAAATTTCCAAAACATGTTATCTCTAAAACTAATTTGGAAATAGAAATTGTTTTTGAAGCCATGAATCAAACTAAGGTGTGTGTGTGAGTGACAATCCCATAATTCTACTTCTAACATCTAGGTTTTGACAAAAAGTCTAAAAGAAAAAGTAAAAATACAAATCTTGGACTTTTTCATTGTCTTGATCTTGACTTGGTCTTTTCTTCATGTCTTGATCCCGAAGCTTCCTAATGTGCTTAGCTTGGGAATGCACATCTTTAGCGGCGTCCAAACTTGTGAGTCTTGATATCGGAGCCGTCAAATCAACCTGTTTTACCTGAAATACTTTTAAACAAAATTGTTAAATACATAACTAAATATGGTTTGTTATCATCAAAATATCCAACAAGATATAGGGCTAAATGGCCTTTGGGCCAACAATCTCCCCCTTTTTGATGATGACAAAACATATATAGTTATTACAAATATTTTGGGTAGAGACTTCAAATGAAGCTCCCCCTCAACACATGCATATACAAAAATATGCTTAAGCATAGACAAATCTCAAAAAAAATGGTGGGTGATAATCCACAACATAATCCACAACACATCCACAACACATATATCCATGCTAGATAAAAACACTCATGTCATAAAATAGAAATGAAACACATGTCCACAAAGCATAACCAACATAAACAAGTACATGTCCACACAAACATAAATACAAGATAAAGATGTCCAACAACAGAAAATACTACAAATATAAGTGCACAAAATATGGAGTCTCTCTCAACAAATAACTCTCCCCCTTTTTGACATCATCAAAAGGGGCAGGTCACTCAGCACCACCAGCAGCATCGTCCCCTGAAGAACCTTCCTCAACGTCGTCTTCCTCAGACGAACTCTCCTCAGCGTCACCCTCTGCCATGGTCTCATCACCATCATGATCATCATCCTCATGACAACCTCCTCTGGATCGATACCAGCAACGCCGGGCTGTGGAGGTGGAGCCGCAGTAGGGTCTCTGATAGGAAATGGAGGACCGGAGGATGGAAGAGGACGAGAAATGGTCGTGGGATCTGGACCAAGCATATCAAACTTCGCAAATAATGTCTCAAATTGCGAATCCACGAATCTCATGGCGTTCGCAAAATAGTCATGTCATTACGAAATCCCTGGAAGTGCGAGTCCATCTCCGCGCGAAGGGCTGCATCACGCTGCTCCAAATCCGTACGAAGGGCTGTGTCTCGCTGCTCGATCCAAGACTGATGCTCCTGGATCTGAGAGCGAATCTCAGAAGATATGAAGGACTGGAACTCAGGTGATAAAGATGGCACAGATGCAGATGAAATCCCTGGGACGGAAGAGGATCCAGGGGCCGAAGATGACCCTGGGATATCAGCAAGAGGTGCAGGAGGGTGCTCTTGTGCGTGACGACGCATTTGAGCCTGCATCCTCTTCAAAAGAACGCTATCTAAATTTATAGCGGGCTGACAGGGAGTCTCAGAGGACAAATCAAAACCTAATCTCTGAAGCAAATGAGTAATAAGCATTCCATAAGGCAAGTGCCTACCGGTCAAGCGGATATGGTCAGAGGCCATGTGAGTAGCAATGAGGTGAGAAAAATCAATCTTGATGCCTTTCAGAAGGCAATAGATTATGAGAGGAACTGAACCCCTAACATTGCTATACTCACCGGACTTAGGTAAAATGTTGTAGAAAATGAATTTTGCAAGCACTTGGGAGGTAAGGGTAAATTTGTTGACCTCCTCATTCCTTACTAAACTGGGGTTGTCATCCCCGTGAATCAAAGTGGAGACGGTGAGCGCAGACTCACGTCCGGATACTCAAAGTCGTGTAGATCAAAAGTATAAACATCCACTCCTCCAGAGGAGAGATGTAGCAAGTCAGCAAATCGTGTTATAGGGATGTCTATATCTCTCCCTAAAACACGTGATCTAACACGATCTCCCTCAAAGACATAGTTGGCATAGAAATAGTGAACTAGGGATGTGTAGACAGGTTCCCTAATAGTCATAAAATGATGCAAAGAGTTTTTTTTGAGGATACGAGGGATGCCTAGGTGTTCAAAATCCTTTAGAATTACACATCTTCCCAAAATTACAGACTTTTTGGAAAGTTGTATGAAACGATTTTCTGCAAGATCATTCACAAAAGGTCTTTTAGGTGTAGGAGTGGTGGAAGATGAGGGAACTATGCTTTTTTCCTTCTCAGACCTGGATCTCTTTGACATTTTTGAAGAAATTGAGTGATTTTTAGTTGATTTTTAGGGTAGATGGATATGGCTTGATCTAGACAAAAATAAACCTAGAGATCTTTGACAGAGAATTAGATTCTTAAGGCTAGAAAGGAAGATTTGAACAAAGGAAAGATTTTTACCTGAGTTAAGAAAAACCCTAGCCCTAGATCTTGAAATCCTTGAAATTAGTTGGTGAGGAAGCCTTGTGACTGAAGATCAAACCCACAAAGAGTGAATCCAACTTGATTTTTGGAGGAATTTGAGAGATTTTGAGTTGGGAGAATTTTTGGAGAAAAGGGGAAGAAAGTGTCGCTGGTTGGGTTGTGAGAGAAGTGAGAGAGAGTGTGAAATAAATAGCAGATTTGGGGCTGAAATCGACGCACGGTCGACCGGGCCGGTCGACCGGAAAAACCTGAGAGCACTGTAATCCAGAGCGGTCGACCGTACCGGTCGACCGACAACAGAGAGCAAAATTTGTTCTCTTTCAGGCAATGGCGGTCGACCGGGGTTAGGGCCGGTCGGCCGGTTTTGCCCAAAAAACAGTGGACAGACAGAGCTCCAAAAAATTTTTTAAATAAAACTATTTAACAATTAAATAGGATATATATAACATACAAAAATACAACAATGTTTTAAATCTTCATTAGGTTATCATATCAACCAAAATATTCAAACAAAACATTTTATTTAATTTTCTTACAAAAATAAAGTTTTAGAGATGTTGAAGCCGAATACCCGGTGACGGGTTCTGAACTTCATCCTCATGATTCCTCTTGAATGAGTTGAGGTGCGCAATTGCCATCTCTAAGGTATTTGCTTGAATATGAAATTTTTACAAAATTTTATTTCTAGTTTTAAAAATACAATGTGTATATATAAATAAGCTAGTCTAGGCATGGCATGTAGACATACAATGGACATGGTATAAAAGACAAGATATTAAAACATGGCATATACATAATCATGATAGGGATGTAAGTTTACACTAACATATATCAATGTATCATAAAGTAAACTAACAATCCTATACATGTGTATATAAATAACCAAACAAAAACTTTTAAATGGAGAAGTTACCAAGCATGGGCAATCTCCAAAATAGGTGCCTCCATGATAGCGATGCAAATGCGATGTGTTCTTTGAGCTTAGTTGCATCCACCACCCGGGCACCGTCTCCCCCTAAGTCTTGGAGGGTGAAGATCCACCTGTATCATTTAAATTTGGAGGGTCTTTTGGTACCCATATCTTTTTGGATCCTTTTGGATTAGTACCGGGACGAACCCAAATATATTTATTGTTTACATTATGTTTAGCAAAACAAAATTTTTCCAAATGGCCTTTGCGGCCACAATGCGTGCATATGTAAATTCTACCACTACCATACATAAATACATGCTTGTGTGAGTGTGCATGTTTCCGTGCATGTGCATGGTGAGTGTGTTTCCCTTGGGTTACTCCCTTGGGAAATCTAGATGCAAACTTATTTAAATCAAAAGCACACCTTTTAAGAGTTGAATCTAGAATATCAACTCGTTTTTGCATTTCCACAAAATCATTTTTATTACAAGAAATAATGGGGGTTTTCCCCTTATAAGCTAACTTATGATTTTCAAAATCAATTTTTACTTTCTTAAAAGCACAAGATAAATCATTTTTCTCTTTTCAATAATATTATTTTATCTTTTAAAGACTCATTTTCCCTTTTTACTTTTTATTATGAGATTGAGAAATCTCATACCTATGTTGAAGTTCTTCAAAAAATTGGGCTAATTCATCCATTGTTAACTCATCATCATCTATTGAGTTTTCGTTTGTTACCTTTGATGCATCCTCCCCATGTGCCATGAAGCACATGTGTGCGGCGTCGTTTTCCGCCTCGGATTCCGACTCCGTGTCATCCCATGTTGCTACCATAGCCTTTTTCTTCTTTGGCCCATTCTTGGAGGTGGTTGCTTGAAGTACGGGGCAATCGGCGATAAGATGTCCGATCTTCTTGCAATGGAAGCAAGGACCGGGTTCTTCTCTTTTCTTTTCATACCTTCCTTGAGGTCTCCCTCTTCGGAAGTTGCTTTGCCGTCCCTTCTTGTAGAACATCTTGCCCACCTTCCGGATGAGCATGGCGAAGTCCTCATCGCAATCCTCCGATGAGTCATCCTCTTCAAGAATGGTTGGAGTGGCTTTGAAGGCGAGCGTTTTCTTCTTGGGCGCCTCCCTCTCTTCTCTAACCTTCATTTCCATCTCATGTGTTTTGAGATTTCCAATGAAACCGGAGAAGTCCATCTCCTCCCGATCGTTGAGCTCCTTGAGGGTAGTAGCCTTCACTTCCCAAGATTTGGGAAGAGCCCGAATGACCTTCCGAATCTTTTGGTCATTATCGATTGTGTCACCTAAAGAAGATAAAGCATTAGTAATCTTGGTGAAACGAGTGAGCATGTCATCAATGCTCTCATTATCAAACATATAAAAATTCTCATATTGAGAACGTAACAAGTCAATCTTGGATCTTTTGACTTGTGACGTTCCCTCATGAGTCACAATAAGAATGTTCCAAACTTTAAATGCGGATTTACAATTTATGATGCGAGATAAGTCATCCTCATTTAAGGCTTGGGTTAATGCATATTGGGCTCTAGCATTAGCTTCATAATCCTTGGAGGTGTCCTCGGACCATGAGCTTTCATCGGTGAGGGGTTCAATAAATTCTTTTGTAATGGACCTAGCAACCCTAACTCCTAGGGACTTAAGGAAGAGGTTCATCTTGACCTTCCATATGGGAAAGTTCAAGCCATCAAACTTAGGTGGGGACTTGATGCTAGAAAAGTCAAGTGATGCCATGGGAAATGAGTAAAGTGCACAATATATGAAAAAATGCAACAAATAATATAGCCAATGACAAGGATCTCCCTAAGGTGGTTAAACCAAATTGTAGGGTTAGGCTCTGATACCAATTGAAATCACCTAGAGGGGGGGTGAATAGGTGATGGCTATATGAAATATGGCAACAATGCGGAATTAAAAAAAAAAAAATCTACTAACAAATTGCTCAAATTAAAAACTAGCAATAATAAACACAATAGTAGTGCAAGAAATAAAGGAGTTGAGTTTAGAGAAAATTCGAGCAAACGCAAACACAAGAATATGTTTCCGAGGTTCGAGCCACGCTCTACGTCCCCGCCTTCACACTTGAAGGATTTCCACTATTGTTGATCCCACCGGATCGCCAATACAAGGACACACTTGTCCTATCTCTCGTGATGCCGCAACACCACCCGGAGCACACTAGCTCGCCTTGAGGCCGATGCCTCTACAACTTCACACAAGAAGAAAATGATCACACTTGATCGAAAATTGCTCACTTAGCATAATCCTATAACCAATATGTAGATGTAGAATTTTGGGATTGTGTAGTGCAAATATCTAGAGTGAAGTAGAGGTAAAGGCTTCAAATGGGTGTATGGAAATTTTGGCTTGAAAATCTTTTCTCAAATAGAAGGCTTGAAAATCTTATGAAAATCTCTTGTAAAATATTTAGGAATAGTTGTCTTATCATGTTGAAGTGACCCACTATTTATAGGGGTTGAAAAACTGGGTAAAACAGCAAGAGAGATTCGTTGGGGTGAGATCCCAACAAAATCTGTCAGAAAAAATATAGCTTTTGGAATCTGTCAGACTTTCTGACAGCTGCCGGTCGACCGGGCCGGTCGACCGCCAACGGTCATATTTCTGACCGTTGGGTGCAACGGTCGACCGCCCCGGTCGACCCGAACAAACAGAGAGCACTGTAAGTGCCCCGGTCGACCGGAGCGGTCGGCCGACGTACACACATGCACAGCGTGTACGTCGGTTGACCGGAGCGGTCGACCGGCTCCTGTCTGTTCTGAAAAATCAGAACTGCAGAAAGCCAGAACTTGGGTCTTTGGATTTGGTCTTGTGGTTTGGGGTTTTGGACCTTGTAAAAATAGGAGTATGACCATATGTCACTACCCTAACATGTTAAAACATTTTGATAAAATTTTTCTTTGATAAAAACTTTTTTTCCCAAAAATCGGTTTTTCCAAAAACTTAGAGTTTCTAAAACAAATTTCCAAAACATGTTATCTCTAAAACTAATTTGGAAATAGAAATTGTTTTTGAAGCCATGAATCAAACTAAGGTGTGTGTGTGAGTGACAATCCCATAATTCTACTTCTAACATCTAGGTTTTGACAAAAAGTCTAAAAGAAAAAGTAAAAATACAAATCTTGGACTTTTTCATTGTCTTGATCTTGACTTGGTCTTTTCTTCATGTCTTGATCCCGAAGCTTCCTAATGTGCTTAGCTTGGGAATGCACATCTTTAGCGGCGTCCAAACTTGTGAGTCTTGATATCGGAGCCGTCAAATCAACCTGTTTTACCTGAAATACTTTTAAACAAAATTGTTAAATACATAACTAAATATGGTTTGTTATCATCAAAATATCCAACAAGGTATAGGGCTAAATGGCCTTTGGGCCAACAAGATGTCTGCTGCTCTTGTGAGTTATGAAGTAAGGAGACAGCACAAACTGTCTTCTTCGGGAGCATAACAGCAGAGGCATTGACGGTAAGAGGCAAGAGTTCCAATCGGAAGGAAAGAGGTGATCAGGGAAGATCAAAGTCCAGATCAGGCTTTAGAGATCTAAAGAGGAATCAGTGTGCCTTGTGCAAGGATATAGGACACTAAAGAGTTGATTGTCTGAAGGCCAAAGGTAAGAAGAAGCAGCTGATGACTGAGGCAAATTTCGTGAGGTGGTCAGTACTCAAGTCAGTACTTCACAGGCGGATGGATTGGATTCAGACTCATCAGTGTTCTCTCTCTGTTACTACTCCTACTGTTAGTTACTCAGATAATGCTGAGTGGATCTTAGATACCGGAGCTACCTATCATGTGTGCACAAATAAGGCCTGGTTTTCTAGCTTTGAGAAGCTGGGTGGATACTTCATGGTCATAGGTGATTATCATCCATGTAATATGGAAGGGACAGGTACAGTCTGTATCAAGATGGTTGATGGGATAGTATGAGGGAGGTGAGGTATGCACCTCAACTCAAAAGGAATCTTATCTCTATTGGTGCTTTGGAAGCATTGGGTCTTGTGGTATCTATATGAGATGGTGTTCTCAAAACGACCAAAGGCTCAATGGTAGTTATGAAGGGCGTCGGCCGCTACAATCTCTACTACTTGAGGGTACTACAGATGCAGGTCAGGTGGAGACTTCTATTTCTTCAGATAATTGCACACAGGTCTGGCAGATGATGCTGGCCCAAAGGCCCATCGCTCTAGTTTTGATGATAATTAACTCATGTAGTTATAGTACGAATGATCTTGTGTTTATTTAGTCTCAGATATTTGTTCAAAATCTTAGTAGGTATTTAGCTTCAACAAAGGATTTAAAGTCAAGTTTTGGAGCTAGCACGTATTGATTCAAGAGCTTGCGTATCAAGATCGTATCAAGTACTCAAGAGGAGTCTAGCTCGTTGGATCAAGATTTGGACCAAGTCAAGAAGGAGAAGAAGATTTTCAAGAGAAGATTTTCAAAAGACATGTGTCATATTTGTAAGTGTCAAGATTTTGTTTTTAAATAAAATGTAAAGGATAGATTAATTGGTAGATTGCTCAAGTATATACAAACACACAAAATTTATATGTGTTTTCATAAGAGAGTTTTTTGTCTTAGAAAATACCAGTTTAGTTTTTAAGCTTCAAAATATACTTGTGTTTTACCAAAACTTATTTTAGAGCTTATTGTCAAAAACATAGATATTTCATCATATATGTGTAGTGGACCATATCTATACACACTAAGCTTTAAAAGTGATTAAAATATCTTATTTTTGTATTTGGAGAAGTTTTGAAAAAATCATTTTTGAAAAATACAGGTTTTTGTTTAAGGCAAAACTTCTTTATTACAAAAATAGTTCAAAATGTTTGTAATGTGTTTTGATTTTTAATCAAACATGTTTGTATATAAAAGTATAATAATAAACTTATTTTTGAAGAATTTATGAGAAGTTATGGGATTTATTAAAGATAAAAAGATCAAGTTTTAATCCCTGAAAATATTGGACCAGGCCTTCTGCCGGTCGACCGAACGGTCAACCGAGACAGAAGTCGGTCGAGTGGTCCAGTCGACCGATGTGCACAAACGTGCACAGTCACTTTGGCTGGAAGGCCGGTCGACCGACCCGGTCGACCGACAGAGAGCTTCTGCTCTCTGGATCTGGCCCCGATCGACCGGGCGGTCAACCGGCAGAGAGCTCTGCTCTTTGTATCCGGTACCGGTCGATCGGAATGTCGACCGGTAGCACAACGGTCGGAAATCCGACCGTTGACGGTCGACCGACAGCAGATTTTTCTGCTGAATTGTCCCTAACGGCTAGTTTTTGGAGCCTATTTATATGGGGCTGTTTTGGGCTGCTTTCCATAAGATTTGAAGTGGGTTTTCAAGCTAATTTTTCCTACCTTTCTAAGTGTTTATCTCCACTTATTTAGGAGCTTAAGCTTTCATATCAAAAGGAGAGTTTTTCAAGAGTATTTTGTAAAAGAGATTTCTTGAGTTTTTCACCACAAAATTCATCCTAGTTTTCTCACACATACTTGAACTTTCCATTGCTATATCAATCCTATAGGAGAGTTGTTGTGAGAGTGTTTTAGGTGATCAAAGTGTTGAGATTACCAAAGTGTTTCATCTTCGTATTTGAGGAGGCAAACTTGCGAGTTTGTGTTGTTTCGAGTTCTTGTGAGAGCTCGTGTTGAGGTGCGACCTCGGCAAGCTAGTGTGCTTGCGTGTGTTGATCTTGCGGGAACAAGTGAGGGGACGGGTGAGTCCAAGAGTTCTACTGTGAACTCCTTATAGGTGTTGCGACACCAAGTGATCCAGTGGGAGCGATTCTAGTGGAAATCCTTCATAGTGTTGAAGGCGGGGACGTAGAACAGGGGTGCTCAAACCTCGAAACAAATCTCCCGTGTTTGTGATTGCTCTCTCTATCTCTCACTTGTGTTTATATCTTGCATGCTAACATTGCTTATATTTTATATGCTTGATATATCTTGTGCTTAAATTATTATATGCTTGGGATTGTTTGCTCACACTTGTATTCAACCAAGAGAGGTAAAGGGGCACCTTAACTCTTATCTAGAGGAATCTTGAGGAGATAATCCAGAGCCCTTCACTAGGAATTCGGCTACACTCTTTGGTTATACCTTGTGTGTTTAGCTTAATATTTTTAGTTTGCATAAATAGTTTTAATTCCTCGTTAATTCATCATTAGATTAGCTTATCACCTATTTACCCCCCTCTAGGTGATTACAGATGAGGCCCGGATAAGGAGGTGAAAGGTCTTTGTAAACTCCAGTAAAGAATGGATCATCAGAAGGTGTTGCTACCTGCAACTTGGTTGGTGAACACGATGTTCTAGACAAGAAGAAGGTGAAATTCAGCACTATTACTCACCGCTCTGAAGGTCTTCTTGATAGTGTTCACTAAGTATTTGGGGACCTGCTAAGACTGCAACGCTTGGAGGTCACAGGTATTTTGTCTTTTTTATTGATAATTTATCTAGGCATTGTTAGATATATCCCATAAGACAAAGGTGTGAAGCCCTAGATATGTTGGTGAAGTGAAAAAGAATAATGGAGAAGCAGATTAGTAGGAAGATTAAGGAGCTACAGATTGGTAATGTTGAAAGATACATGAACAATTCCTACAATTTGGTCAGAACACTGGTATAGGTACTCACTTCACAGAAGGTATACATGGGATGGCTAAGGAGATAAACCGTTCCTTGTTGGAGAAGGTTCGGTACTTGTTATCTAATACAAGATTAGATAAATCATTTTGGGCTGAGCCGATTATGTATGCTAGCCATCTCACAAATGCATCGACTGCGATAGGTTGATTGAGTTGGAACCTGCACACAAATACAGAATTTCAGAACTAAGAATGAAAAGTGCAAGTTACTCAATTCTACCGCAATAGCAAGTGGCTATGCGGGTCGTGATCCACAAGGAGGGACTAGCGATGGAAGCTTTTTTAATAAGTCTTCTTTTAAGATACAAAGTATGGTTAAAGTTCTTCTTTAGTTCTTTAAAAGAAAAAAGAAAAATAGAGTTAAAGTTAAATCAGGAAGAAGATGGTAGATTAAGAAGATGGAGAAACTAGAAATGATATGTACAAAGAAATGAAAAGGAGTGATAAAATAAGTGGTAGATTGTGGTGTTCTAAACTAAAGAATAAAAAGAAAAGAATTTAAAAGTTACTTACCTCCTTTGGCCAAATGCTTACCTTGAATCTTTTGCAATGAAGTTACCTTGAAGTGAGGCGATCAACGTATAGCCCATAAGAGTTGATTCCCGTCTCCTCCACATTATATCATCAAGATGTTGCAAGTGTGAAGTGATACAAAATGAAACTAAAAATCCATCGTCATGAGCTATTGGTGGCACTCGCAAAGACAAGGCTCTTTGATGCTTTAAGACTCACTTGGATAGCAATTGGTACCAAAGAAGAAAAGTAGAGAAGAAGAAGAAGAAGAATACAAAAACAAAGTGCATATAAAAGGGAAACTACAGATTCGATTTTATAATAATAAGAGAAAAGAAGAAAATCTTACACCGGTGTCACTCTCAGCACAAGCTTTATTCTCATTCTCCTATGAAACTCTGATCTCCTCTGATTTGCATAAATTAAAACTAAAAATTACATGAAAAGAAAAATAAAAACATACACTAAAAAAATAGAAAAGTGGACTAAATCCTATCTCTGCATGGTCGTCCTCGCTCTGAAAATCCCAGTATTTATAGGCAAAAACTCACGTAGGAGAGCGTATGAAGATAGGGGGAGCAAACGCTCCCCCTAACTCTCTAACAAAGCCGCGAAAATGAGGCTTTGGCCGCGTTTCCACGGCCAGGGTGTGGCCAAGTGGCCACACCCTGTTGGTGGAACTCCCCGGCTTCGCGATTGATGTTTATCTTCAGCTAGAATTGCAGTTTAAGTCCGAAATTTTGACGAAATGGTTGGCTTCAACCGATTGATTTGTAGGAATTTGTTCTAACTGGTTTTCAGCCGATCTGAACCGACTTGATCTGCCCTGATTTACTGAGTTCGAATTAATTCTAATTTAATTCAGAATTTGATGGGCTTTTGGACTCATTTCTCTTCACTCTCCTTTAGGAATGGGCCTGCAAATAAATTAAACAATAATTAGGAAAAAGCAGAGTTTATTTTATAATAAGTATGAGAATATGATAATAAATATGCAATATTAGCGACCGATCAGGAGGTAAAGCTCCAATAGATGTTTGGTTTAGGAAAGCTGCTCAAGGTCATGGATTGCAGCGGGATTTGGAAGTCCGGCCTCTTTTAGTGCCAAAGATGGCAAGGTGAATCCGCAAGCAAAGAAGTTTGCGATTTTTGATGTCAAGAGAAATATGAAAGGCTACAGGTTATGGGACCCCAAAAATAAGAAGATCGTGTTGAGTCGGCATGTCACATTTGATGAGACCTCAGGATTGAAGTTTACCGTCTCTCAGCAGGTGGAGAGGATGAAGACCAAGGAAGTATCACAGCGGGTGGAGGTTGATGCTACTCTACCATTTCCAGTTGGTTCGGTATCAGTGAAGACTTCACCGGATGTGATATCGGGTGGAGATCATATAGCCAGGTTGATACTGAACAAGTTGAAGATATTGATGAGAATGTCGAATTGTTTGCAGCCATAGGGACCAAGATAAAATCACAAAAGTGGGTGAAGAAGCATGAATCTCAAGCTTGTGACAGCGACAAGCTCAAGTTAAAGGCGGTAGTAAGGAGGTTCATATGACTCAGCCAGATAGGTTCGCTGCTGAAGATTCAGTCACAGGTGCTTGAGCTTGATGGAGCTCATTTCAAATGAACTACGGTTGGCTTGATCCTTTGGGTAAGGTACGTAGGTAGCCATAAAGGCGCAACCACATTTGGTGATGCAACTCGTATGAAGCTGTTTGGGTTCTCAAGAAGCTGATTGGAACTTTACGTAGAGGTGAAGAGTTGTGGCCAAATTGGAACTTCACGTAGAGGTGGAGAGACTTCACGTAGAGGTGAAGTGTTGTGGCTAGTTGGACTTCACGTAGAGGTAAAGTGTTGTGATCTCGATGAACAAATAATCTTCTGGTGAGAAGACGGTTAAGCTTGTATAGGAGGGGTGTGCATCTAGCTGTTGAAGCCGATGATGGTGTTCGGTATACTCTACTCAGACTTGGTTGGACCGTCAGCTGAAGACATGTAGACTGGAGAGAGCCAGTCAATTAGAGAGTCAGTATTGACTCATGATGAGTTCTTCATGAGGTCATGTAGTTGCTGAGTTGGAGACGCGTTCGGTGATCGGCATGTATGGAAGTTCTCGTCGGTGAAGTGTAAGGAGGCATGTGTGGTGTATCCCAGTTGATAGCTGAGTTGAAGTTAGAAACTTACAATTGATATTGGAGTTTGATAAGATTGCAGGTGGAAACGACAAACTCAATTTGGATCTGGTAAGATCAGTGGAAATTAATTGTACGTGTACTGGCGATTCATTTGAAGGAACAGGTTTCGTCGGTTGGCGAAGTCGAGAGTGTATGTCAATTTCACCGAGATCGTGTGTCGACTTCTTTCGGAGTGCTCAAGCCGTGATCGTGTGTCGATTTCGCCGAGATCGTTTGTCAATTTCGCCAAGTGATATATTAGAGTTCGTTATAGTTCGGCTCAAATTTGGAAAATCTTCACCGAGATGGAGAATTGTAAGGAGAGAGGAGATAAAAGAGATAGAGGCAGATAGCACAAAGATAGAAAATCAAAGGAGCAAGAACATTGCATTGAAGCAGGTCAGGAAAGCTCACGGTCGACCGCCCGGTCGACTGATGTGCACGACGTGCATAGGCGTAGAACGGTCGACCGACTGTATGATGGTTGTTCTCTGTTGGTGCCGGTCAACCACCCCGTCAACCGAGCACATTGGTCGGTCGACTGACAGACGTATTTTGGCTATCCTTTCTAGATTCGGATTCCTTTTCTATTTGGGATCGAATCCAATCGAGGTTTCCTAAAATTCTGAGATTCTGTGGCTATAAATAAGGGTTAGAACCCTCATGTATTGTATCCCTGAAAATCCCTCTGAAAATCTCCCTTGAAAATTCCTTGAAGAAGGAATAAGTTGTAATTGATTGTTGAATCAATAAAATCTCTCTCTCCTTTGCCCGAGGACGTAGGCACGTTGCCGAACCTCGTTAGATACTGTGTTGATTGCTTTTCTCTATTCTTGTCGTGTTTGGTACATCTCCGCTGCATCTGTCTCCTGTTTGGCGGATTCCTCAGAGAGGTTGTTGCCAAGGATACGCGCAATCGAAGGAACTTGTGGTGAGGCTAGAATACACCACATATATGAAAATGGCCTTAAACAATGTGTGCGACCAAATGTGGAGTGTGAAGTTGATATCAGTTCTACAATTTTATCTCACCACATCAGTGTTACTCCCATAAATTTAACCCAAACTATTGGTTTTAAAGATATTCCCACTATAAATGTTACAATGTCAAATTCTGAAAGCAAACAATAATAAAATTTCTCAAACATCACACGACTTGTCTAGCACTTATGGGACTAATGACTATCTATTAACTGAATGGCAGACCTAGGCCTGCATTCTAGACTTGTTCGAAACCATTGAGCTACACACCTTTGAGTCCAAGGTGGTCCAAAAGTCGGTTCAAAAAAATGAGCCAAGCCGGTTTGAAAATTATAAATGTTAAGCTCAAGTGCAGCTTCAATCGGGTCGGACTAAGTCAGAGTCGGGTCGAGCCAAGGGCTGGGCCCAATTACCAAGCCTAGCCTACATTCATTCTCAACTGATTTAATTTTAGTGTAAAACACTTTGATTCATGTTAGGGGGTTCAGACAACCATGCATAAATAGTGACATGGAGAACAAAAAGAGAAGTCGCCTGCCAGCCTATTTTTCTTCATCATAAACAGGGATAATGATGTATTTGGCACTCTCCACTTATCAAAGGAAACAAGAGCAATGCTCAGGAAAGGTAGTCTGCACCCAAATGCTTATAAACCCAAGATTATCTCCACGTCTAGCCGATGTGGGACTATTTGTTCGACCCAAATCCCAACAATCCTCCCTGCAAGCTCAACTATCTTCACACCGGAAGATCAAATGCTCCATCGAGATCCAACTCTTTACTGAATGAGAAGATGGCACGCCCATTGCAAAGGAGCACCACTGTCAAATTTCTCGAGAGCCAAACATTAGCTTCACAGGGCCTATTGCGCCTTTTTTTCGCCAGTGGGGTGGGCAGGCCCATTGCGCTTTTGCGCCATTGGGGGATCTATATCGTCGAACATCACCCACACACACAACTAAGTTCAGGACATGGCTCTGATACCACTTGAAGGACTCGGGTACTATCCCAAAAGACTAGTCTGTTAGGTGGAGTTGCCCAAATCCTTATAAACCCAAGATCATCCCCACGTCTAGCCGATGTGGGACTATTTGTTCGACCCAAATCCCAACATGTCGTCCTGATTGTTTGGCTAGGATTCTTAAGAACATGTTATATTTCTATACCCCTGTCAAATGGTCTAATGCTGAATTTATGTAGTTTGGATCAAATGATTCAAATTAGAAGACAAATACTATGTTTTTGATAATTTGAAGAAGAAGAAATTTTCATATATTTATTCATAAAGCAATTACATCAATCATAGATACAAGAGAGAATAGATAGATAAAAAATGAGTAGTAAGATAAGATAAGATAAGGGCATCTAAAGATAAGGGTATCTGACAATAAGATTAAAATATCTAAAGATAAGAATATCTAACACCCTCTCAAACTCATGGTGAATAAAATACTGAGAGTTTGAATAAATCCTGACGAAAATGATGAGAAGTATGTGCCTTGGTGATCGAGATCGGGACGAGATGGCGTAGCGGCTTTATAGAGCAGAGGCGATGATGGGTGAACACTCATACTAGATGAGAATGTTAACGATGAGAACTGGATTTCGATGAACGAGACGAGATGCGAGCATAATTGACCACGCAGGGCATAGGCGATCACTTATGACACGTGCGTAATGAAAGAGGATAGAGGTAGAAGGGCTCATAAGAACTCAACTACGTGAATTGTGATACAAAATGAACGAGTACAAATGTAAAATGGCTCTCAGAGAATTTAACTATGTGTATTATGCATTAAGGTGGCAAAGGTAGCGCTGGAGGACGAAAAACAGAACTCGCGGTGGCAGAAACAAGGCAGATCTCGATGGCAGATGTCATATTGGAGAGATCTCATTGAGGAGGAAGCCTCCACGCCAGAGGGTGAGGGCCGAGGGTGGCTGTGAAAGCAAGGGCCAAGGGCGGAGCTAGAGTAAGATGTCATTAAGATCGACAATAGTGAAAAATGAAGAGATCTCCCGATACTACGCACAACTTAATGAGCACGACCCCGCACAGGATTGTTGATAGGATAGAACGACGATCAGCAGAGGAATGACTCTGATATCATGATAATTTGGAGAAGAAAAAAATTTATGTATATTTATTCATAAAGTAATTACATCAATTTATAAATACAAGAGAGAGTAGATTTATAAAAAAAAGTAGTAATAAAATAAGATCATATAAGATAGGGTATCTAAATATAAGGGTATCCAACAATACAATAAAAAAATCTACACTCAAAAATTTCAGTTTCCTACCTACGCATCAACATGGCAATTTATATTTCATCAATAGCATTGGCAGGTTTGAGAAACGAGCTTTGTCATTATCAAACATGTCGTTGTGGTCTTTCTTCAGTATGCTCCTATACTCTAATATCTTATAAAATCTAAAAAGTGAATTCTCAAGCACTTAAATTGTCCATCTTATGGGTGTTTAGTGGAGAGAAACCATTGAGGGAAAATGAGGTAGGGATCGGTTAAATCTTTTTTCCCCATGGAATTATTGTTTACAAGTACAAGCGAACTGATTCCAAAAGATTTCACAGCCCCAGTGAGCTGAAACATCTGAGAGGAACAAGTATGTACGGCACGTACTGTTCACGGGCCCCACAAGAGTTTTCGATTTTTTTTTTCAACCAAAGTTACTTGGGAGAACAGTGTTTCCGACTTGAATTTTCGGGGACCCAAACAAGCCTTAGTATTCCTTCTGAATAAAAAAGTTTGTGAGTAGTCCCATTGCCTATAACAGTACAAACCCAGCCAAACTGAAACAAAGGTATTGTATTGATAAAGGACTTGATAACACACACAAAAGCTAACATATTATTTTCCTTAACTCAACATGACCTAAGTTGATCTAATATTTTCCACCAACGCCCTCTTGATAAGTTAAGTTAGGAAAATATAACTAATATTGGTAACATCTTTTTCGTAGTTGTTCTAATAAGATGTTGACAATATTATTAGAAGTTGGAAAAGAAATCAAAGAGAAGAGCAGAGGAGTCGGATCATCTACCTACAAATATGAGCAATGAAAGAGCTCAAATCTGCATGAGAAGTTCCCCCTTCCGACACGGCAAGTCGAACCTCTTCGCTGAGCAACTTCGCTCTCTTCTTGATCTCCTTCCCTTCTTCATCCACCATCATTCTCTTGATCACCTCCTCAATCTCCCCTGCCTGAACAACCTCCTCGTGCCGAGCCCAATCTCTGACCGTGATTCCGACCTTCAAGTAATGGGTCACCATGACCGCGTTTCTCGGCTGATCGGAGTGCATTGGCCACGCAATTACGGGCACGCCCATGCTCAAACTCTCCATGCACGAATTCCACCCGCAATGGCTGACAAACGCACCGGTCGAAGGATGGGCCAAGATCTCCAGCTGTGGTGCCCATCCTCTCACAATCATTCCCATATCTTGGATTTCTTCTTCGAACCCAGCCGGCAATTTCCGCTGCTGACTCTCAGAAGTGTCATCAGCAAAGATGTCGCCTCGATCAGCATCTCTCAGAACCCACATAAACCTCTGCCCGCTGCTCCTGAGCCCGATCGCCAACTGCTTGATCTGCTCGTCAGAGAGCGTTGATGTGGATCCAAAGGAGACATACACAACCGATCCACGCGGTTGCTTGTCGAGCCACTTCAAGCACTCATGACCGCCAACACTTCGAAAGGAAGTTGGATGCAACGGACCAACGGCGAAGAGTTTCTTGCCACGGTGCCGCTGTACTCCAGCGAGCAGGTCCAAAAACTCGCCCTCGATGGCTCTGCACGTGTTAAAAAGAGTCCCGGACTCGCCGATGTCGAAATTCAGCTTGCTCACAAATTCCCAAAATTCAGCGGTCAGTGATCCGTCGAATTGGGGGAGGATCACATCCAACACCTCCTGCTTCGGCTTGATCACCTCTGCAGAGTTGAAGTCCCAGAGGTAGGAAAGCTCATCAAACGTCGGCACACACTGAAACTTGAAGCTCTCTGCGTTGGCTATTGCGGCCGCCTCGTGGCTGGCGAAGGACATGAGAGGGTCGTGAATCACAACAAGCCGTCGACAGGTGATGGAGAGCGAGCGTAGCAAGGAGCGAAGAGGAGCTTGCAGGTTCATCGAGGCGCAGAAAGCAGGGATGGCGTGGTTTGGGAATTTGGTGTGCGAGTCTGGATCGGGGGCCGGTGCGGGGAAGGAGGGACGGGGAGGTCGTGGAATTGAATTTTTTGGAGAGAGAATGAATTCCAGCCATGGAGCCTGAGCTTGGCCTGGCGATTGTGGGAGGCCGAGCTCGCGAAGTGGACGGAGAGGCCGCGGTCGGAGAGGCGGAGAGAGAAGTGTAGCAGCTGGTTGAGATGGCCTTGGGCTATGAACGGGACTACAACTATTTTGACCTCTTCCATTGTTGCTGCAGGTCTCTCCACACAATTCGTCGAGCACTTTGTTCGTGACCTCGCACAGCCTCCTTATTTAGATTTTTGCATTTTTAATTTTTAATTTTTTATTATTATGTGTCGATTTTTTCTTCGCATGACAATATCTTTTGTCTTTTTTGTCACGTTAGTCCAAGATTTTCGCTGGCTTTTTTGTCAGTGTTTTAATGAAAGTGGACGAGGGTGATCAGCACATCCAGAGGGCTCTTTTTTTTCTCCATTTTATATTATCTTTTACTCTTATCTTTTTTGGCAGGTGTGAACGGGGTTTCGGAATCCAGATCCCCTCATTTGTCCTACATGGCTGGAACCGTCAAACGCATTTTTTTTAATTTTAATAATAAAATAGTTGTGATTCTTTCTAATTGTAAAATAATTATGCACTAACTCAATTTATCAACTTGAACTGTCTGCTAATTCTATCCTAGATGTGGGGATTTAAATTCACGAAAGCCAAGCTTGCACTATCCATGGTCTTGCTTGAAATGTCAATTTTAGGATTTTATATTAGATTTTTCTCCCTCTGAAAATGGAGCCTTCATCACCGAATGAGCTACTCCTTATAGAGACTGCTCTATCAAAAAGATATCACTTGGATTGAATCTGCTCTGTGATATTAGTCAGTCAAAACTACTAGCATGTTAGCCTACTGGCAATACTTCTCTCCCTCAAAGAATAAAAAACAATTAAGTCTCTCAAAACTCAAAAGACTGTGACTAAGCAAAACTGTTAGATACTCTTATTTTTAGATATCTTTATAGATACCCTTATCTTAACTTATCTTACTACTCGTTTTCTTATCTATCTACACACTTTTGTTTCTATAAATTGATGTAATTGTTTTATGAATAAATATACAAAAACTTGTTCTTCTCTAAATTATCACAGTGTCAGAATCATTCTTCTACTGATCGTCATTTTACGCTATCACGAGCCTACACTGGCCGTGCTCGTGTAGCTGTGCCTAGCACCAGACTATCTCTTCATCTTCCACTATTGTCGACCTTGACGGTATCATACTCCGGAGCCGCCCTCAGCCCTTGCCTTTGTAGACGCCCCTCGGCCCTCACCCTCTAACACGGAGGCTTCCTCCATCACAAAATCTCTCCAGCGCGACATCTGCTATCGAGATCTGCCTTGTCTCTGTCACCCCGAGTTCTATCTCTCGTCCTCCAGCGCTGTCTCTGTTGAAGAATATATGTGAATCTTTGAGTTGAATTACGGCGAGATCCATTGATTGAATCAATTGGATAATGGTTGGAGTGTGTTCTTCTTTCATTAGGGATGAACATAGTATATTCACATCTTCATTTCAACTTCGAATGAATGAGATATTCAAGTCTAAAGATTGCCTAATTCAAAGCCAAAAGGGGACTAAAGATAGCTAAAAGCATTTAGTTCCACATTGGCCATGGAATGGAAGTTTGAAGCGTTTAAATAGAGAAAAATGGGAACAAAGGGTGTGCCCTTGGGTACTTGGAGTTTTCGCGCGTGATTAGGGGGAAACCATGCCTGCACATGCGCACGCGCGCACCGTCGTTGGCGGCCGGCGCAGGTGCCGGGCTCGGGTCCGGGTTAGGGTTTGGTGCGGGTGCGCTACTCGGTCCGGTTCTTTTTGAGCCGGGTCTCACGGGTATGCGAATTATACCCGCTCCGCCATCCGGATCCGAACCGCCCAGCACAACGGCTGTCAGCAAACCGCCGCGAACAGTTGGGCGGTTGCTGTGGTTGTTGTTTGAAACGAACAGTTGCAAACGGTTCAGACCGAACCGTTGCAACCGTTCGGTTGGGTTCGGACCATTATACCCCTCCCGGAGCGCTATCTCTCAAACAAAACACACAACAAAACAACAACAACAGAAGCAATACAGGGAAAAGAGATTCTTCCTCTACATTCTGAAGTGGGCTTCCACCAACTCAAGTTCGAAATGACTTCCAACAGAAAGTGAGAATTCTGCAACTAGAATTTCAAAGCGACTTCCAAGAGATTTTGCAAAATTTGTTCTGAAAGAGGCTCAGAAAATTCAACAGATTCTTTAATAGAATTGTTGTCTGAATCTGTGACTTCCAAATAAGAAATTCTTCTACCTTCCTCCTTTTTCTACAGTGGGTGCTCCTCCAAAGTAAAGACAAATATTCACCCTGAAATTTGTCTTGGTTCTACTGCTTCAATAATCCTGTGAAGATACTGATTAACTATGGTTCGACCTTCCGGTGATTTGGTAGTGCTATCCAAATACCGTGAAGAAGAGTTGTATCTTAGAAAACCAGCGTCCAGTAACATGTTAGCACCGGTGCGGGGGACGTAATTGTCTTAAGGAGATTAGCTTTAAGCATACCTTGTTGGCCCAAAGGCCTTCCACCCTAGTTTTGATGATGATTAACTCATGTAGTTATGTTTACTAATATTCTTGTGTTTTCAGTATCAGATCTTATAACAAGATGTTAGTTTGGTGATAGCTTCAACAAGAGGTGTTTGGAAGCTTCACAAGTGATTCCAGAGCTCAAGCTTCAAGATCACACATTGCCTAGCCCATGGATGGAGTTTTGGATCGGGTCTACTTGAAGATGGAGATCGTCAAGAAGACTTAGGTATCCTAGTGTTTAGTGTGTTTTAGATCCATGTGTAAAGCTTAGTATAGTTGATATGCTCAAGTGCACAAATACACACGTTTTATGTTTAGTTTTCGGTTTTCATGAATAGTTGATCAAAACAAGTTTAATTGATATATGTATAGTTGTTTCATTCTATACATGCATGCTTAACTTTTAAACAAAATTATTTCGACTTTCCTATTCATGTATTGAAAAATCCAAGTTTGATAAAAATACATGTTTTGGTTTTTGGTAAAAATGATAAGACACAAAAATAGTTCAAATTGCTTGATAATTGAGTTGAAATTTTTATCACATGTTATATATCAATACAAAATGATAAAACTATTTTTGGGTATTTTTACAAGACTTAAAATAATTTTTAAAAATATTTTAACATGTGTTTTATGTTCCAGAACAGTGGCTGACAGGCCAGGACGGCCGACCACACCGGTCGACCGTACCAAGGGCCGGTCGACCCTTGCGGTCGACCGACGTGCACAAGCTTGTGCACGTTTGGCAGCCACAGGGACGGTCGGCCGGGCGGCCGACCGGACCAGAGAGCTCTGCTCTCTGTTTCTGGCGGTCGGCCGGACGGTCGACCGAGATGGCCCAAAGGTCATATTTCTGACCGTTGGCGGTCGGCCGGCCGGCCGACCGCTAACCTGTCAGGCTGACAGATCAGCCTAACGGCTAGTTTTTTGATGGGGCTATAAATACCCCATCTCTTGGGCTGTTTTGACAAGACTTTTAAAAAGAAAAAATACCAGAGTTTGTTTTGTGTTTAAACATGTTTTTAAAAGAGTTTAAGTGCCAAAAAGATTTCATCTTTATTGTTTTTCAAGGGTTTTGGAAAATCAAAGAAAATAGGAATTTGGGATATTTGTATTGGTTTTCATTCTCTATCTTTTTACAAGAGTTTTCCCATGTATTTTCTTTGTTACTTGATTTCCAAAAACACCTTGATATCCACTTGAGCTATATCTTCTATCCTATTCTATTAGGATCTTTGTTTTTGGTGGAAAGAGAGTTTGTGGTCTTTGGAACCACTTGTTGTAAAAACCCTCATTTGTTGGTTGCTCCCTCTTTGGTAGAGGTTGAGGTTGTTATATTGGGTTTGTGTTTGCTCCCTCTTTGGTAGAGGTTGAGGCTTGTGGTTTGTGTTGGCCCAAAGGCCTATCACCCTAGTTTTGATGATGATCAACTCATGAAGTTATGATTACTAATGATCTTGTGTTTAATTAGTGACAGATTCCTTATCAAGATCTTAGTAGGTGTGGAGCTTCAACAAAGGATTTAAAGTCAAGTTGGAAGCTAGCACCGGTTGATTCACGAGCCTATGCATCAAGATCACATCTAGAGATGAGCTCGGTGGATTGCATGTGGACCAAGTCAAGAAGATGAGAAGACTTCAATGGAAGACTTCAAGAAGATGAAGACTTGTGTCTAGGTATAAGATTTTTGTTTGTTTTAGTTAAAATGTAAAGGATAGAATAGATTGGTGGATTGCTCAAGTCTATATCACACACACACTCTTGATAGAACTCTTGATAGAATGATTTTCATAAAAGATTTTCCTAGTTATGAAAAGATTTTTATTTGTGAAAAATACAATTTGGTTTTTGGTATTTCATAGTTTACATATCTTATATCCAAAACCATGCTTAGAGCCTATTGTCAAAAACTAGATATTTCATCTTGATTGTGTAGTGGATCATATCCATACACACTATGCTTTTAGAGTATATCTTGTTTTTGTATTTGATGAAAGTTTGGAAAAACATGTTGATATTTCAAAACCAAGTTTAGTGCTTTATGTTAAAAACTAGATATGTCATCTTGATTGTGTAGTGGATCATATCCACACACACTATGCTTTAAAGTGTATCTTGTTTTTGTATTTGATGGAAATTTGGAAAAACATGTTGTTTTAGAAAAACAGTTTTTATTATGAGCCAATATTTCCAAGTTACAAAAATAGTCAAATCTTCAATAACATGCCTTGATTTTGTGCAAGCATGTTTCTATATCATAAAACTATTTTTGTAGAATTTCTAAGTATTTATGGGATTTTTATTTAGCCAAAAAGACCTATCCTTAATCCCAAATTCTCAGGTTCTGGCAGTTCTGATTTTTCAGAACTGACAGAGGCCGGTCGACCGGGCCGGTCGACCGGACGTGCACGACGTGCACGCCTGTGTGCACTGGAGGACGGTCGACCGGACCGTCGACCGCTTAAGAGAGCTTTGCTCTCGGAATTATCGGTCGACCGGGCCGGTCGACCGACAGAGAGTTTTTCTCTCTTCTCCAGTTGCGCGGTCGACCGGGCCGGTCGACCGGAGGCTACAACGGTCGGATTTTTGACCGTTGCCGGTCGACCGGACCTGTCGACCGGTAGCTCTGACAGAGCCCAACGGTCAGATTTTTCTGGCCTCTATAAAAGGGGTTTTGTCATTGTTTGAAGCCAAGATTTTGAGGACTTCTTGAGCCAGTTTTTTCAAGTGATTTCAGAAGTTTTCTCCACAAAATAGAGTGCCAATATTTCCTATCAAAAGGGATTTTATCAAGAGAGTATTTATTGTGATTTCTTGAGTTTTCCATCAAAGCCTTCTTTCCTTGTTTTTCTCACACTACACTTGAGCTTCCATTGTATATCTATCCTATAGGGAGAGTGTTGTAGTGAGTTTGTAATTGGTGATCAAGTGTTAGATCACAAAGAGATTTCTTTTGTATTTGAGGAGACGGGCAAGTGTGCTCGTTGGTGGTTAGAGTTCGGTTGTGAACTCTTGGTGGTTTGAGGTGCGGCCTCGGCGAGTCGGTGGACTTGCGTGTGTAAGGGACTTTGGAGTCCGAGAGCTTGTAGGTGTTGCGGCACCGAGGAGAGATCCGGGTGGGATCTTACATAGTGAAAATCCTTCGTGTGTCGAAGGCGGGGATGTAGAGCAAGTGTGCTCGAACCTCGAAACATACCCTTGTGTTTGCGATTGCTATCTCTTGCTCTCTTTCTCTTTTTGTCTCTATTT
Source organism: Agave tequilana (assembly GCA_038442645.1). Lineage (NCBI taxonomy): Eukaryota > Viridiplantae > Streptophyta > Magnoliopsida > Asparagales > Asparagaceae > Agave > Agave tequilana. Next base: position 113,122 of record JAVJIF010009846.1, read on the forward strand.
TATATCTTGCATTCAATTTTATGTGTTCATCTTATATATGCATGATATATTCCCTTGTGCTCATAATTGATATACATACTTGCTTGGGATTGTTGTTAACACTAGTATTCAACCAAGAGAGCCAACGCGGCACCTCAACCCATTCAAGGGGAATCTAGAGGAGCTTGTCCAGAGCCTCGCAAGGGGAATTTGGCAACACTCTTGTGTTATACATAAGTGTTCAATTAAAAGAAGTTTAATTTGGTCAACTTAGTTTTAATTCCGCATTATTTTTTCATAAGTGACCATTAGATTAGCCATCACCTATTCACCCCCCTCTAGGTGATCTTACAATTGGTATCAGAGCTAGTGCTCTTGATTTGGGTCTAACAACCTAAGAGTTAAAGATCCTCCTTTAGGCTAATCACAATATTTTTGTACACACACACCTCACCATGGACTTCATGTCACTACCACCTTTGATATTCTTAACATCCAAACTTGGAAGGTTAAGATGTCATTGTACCTCAAGGCCTTAGGAATTCATGCTTATCTTGCTACTACTAATAATGATTATTGTTCAAATAGCAAGTACATTGAGGCTAATGCAAAAGCCCTTCATGCTCTTAATGTACCCTAAATGATGATTATTTATCTAGGGTTCTAACATTGAATCGGCTTTTGTAGCTTGGAACATCATCACCTCCCTTGGCGAAAAGGATCTATATTATGCCGGGAGCGATTCGGATGTTGGAAGCGACACCTCCAACAAGTGCTACATGGTCCAAGGGATAACCCCCTTGAGGTAAACTCCGAATCCGATGATGAGGACATGTCATATGATGAGCTCACTTCATTTTGCCAAACAATTCTTGAGAAATATGACATGATTAAAAAGGAAAATAAAAATTTGAAAAAGACATTGCTTGCATGCATATAGAACAAGATTCATTTAAATCTAACATTGCATATTTAGAAAAAGATAATAAAATTTTGAAAAAGAATTTTGATGCCATGCTTAATGATAAAGATTCTTTAGAAAATAAAATGGCATGCTTAGAAAAAGAAAATGAAGATTTGAAAAATGAGAATATTTCCTTAATGTCTAAATTGAATGTTTTATGTGAAGGAAATATGATTTGAAAAATAAGATTGATTTGGTGGAAAAACAAAAGGAAGATGTTTTTCAAGAAATAAATCTTTGAAAAGAAAAATTTGTGAAAAAGAAAAAGATTTTGTTTCACAAAAGAAAAAAGAAAGTGATTCTATATCTCATCATACTTCTCATGCTCACATTGATCAAAATGAGATTAAAATTTGAAAAATAAAATTGATAATTTGAGCTCTAATTTGAGCTCATGTGCATTCAATCATACTAGATTGGAATCCTTGTTTCAAAAGAAACAAGTTCCTCATACTCATGCACATCATCATCATGACCATGCTTATGATGCACATCATGCTCACACTCCCACTCATAAGTATGCTAAGGTGTACACATGTACACATTGTGGCCGCAAAGGCCATCTAAGAAAATTTTGTTATGAAAGGTTAAATGTCTTATTTTTGATAAAAATAAAAATGCTTGGGTTCCTTACAAGACTAACCCCATAGGACCCAAGAAAATATGGGTACCAACCCCCACCTTTTGCTTGTGATGTAGGTGAGGGCTCTCTCAAAACGTGAGAGGGATGGTACCTTGGTAGTGGATGCACTTGGACATGATGGACATACTTTTGGGTTGCATCGCTATCAAGGAGCTTTGGTGGATCAACCACCATGCTAGGAGCTTTGGAGTTGGTAACAATTTCTAAACTCCTATTTCATTTATGTACATGCTTGTTCATTCATAATATTCATAGCATGTTCATATTTAAGATTTTGTGTGCTTTATGTGGTAGTTACATGCTTAGATGTAGATTTGTCAAACTTGTATGTATACATATACAAATAGTGAACTACAATTGATTCTTAAATATTTGGACTTCATGCTCACTTGTATCCACTTTATGTATTTGTATAGACTAGTTTTGATGATTCTCCTTTATACATGTTTTGCCAATTTTTTTTATGATTTACTTCATGTATATGCATGTTTAATTCAAATCTAGTAAATATACATGTATACCCGTGAGTCTCTAGCTTCATGCAAATATTTGATAGACTCTTTTACAATTTTGGGATATGTATGGTATTGTTAGATTGTATAATTCATATATATACCATGAGATTGTAGTTTTTAATAAAAATGATTTTGTGTTGATTTGATAACAATGATTTCTATGTGATTTGAGCTTCAATGACAACTTTCATGAAAATGCTATTTACATAACCTTTGAACACTCATCTTTTATTCAAAAATATATTTATGAGCTTTATGGACTATGAGTGCTTAGATTTTTATGTACTTAGTCTCATTCATGAAAAACATATGATTTGACATATTTGAAGGATCTTTAACTAGTTTTCAAAAACAATTTATACTAGTTATGTATTCTTCAAATAGTTTTTGAGATTGTCACATGATTCAATTTTTTCTTAAAATTTAATGCTTCATGATTTGAATATTAGTTTATATGTTAGTTTTTGTCAACACTAGGATTTATACTTGAACATATCATGGGCCTCAAAAAGATCTATTAGTAAGTGTGCTTAAATGCTTATTTGAACTCTTGAAATGTACTTGTATTGCTTAGTTTTGATGATTCATACATATTTAAACTTATGTTCACCTTTTGGATTTGATTTATGATCATGTGCCTTTTATTTCATGTATATGTGTATTTTGCCAAACCTTAAAATATACATGTATAACTCTTGAGTCTTTTGCCTTCAATGCAAATCCATTCATATAGACTCACTTGAGTTTAAGAGATATGTATGTATATTTCATGTATTGTCAAAACATACATATATCTTGACATATAGATTTTGTTTTCAATGATTTAATAAAAAAATGTGAGATGATTTTGATGTTTATGATTTTCTAAGGAATATTGTACCTTATTGCCATTTTCATGATGCCATGTTTCACATAACATTAGTACACTCACTTCTTTTGAAACTATTTGGACTTTATAGATTAGAGTGTTTGAGTGTTTTGTGTTTCATTGCTATTTCATGAAAATACTTAGATTTATTCCTTGATAGAAGGATTTCGTACTAGTTGTTAAACACTCACATTTAACTAGTTCGAATTCTTCATGTGTTGTTAATGCTAAGCTTAATTCAAATCTTATTCTTCAAGCTTATGCATTAGATTTTAAAATGGTATCAATATTTTTTTATTTGATATCAAAGAGAAAATTCAAAATTTGTTTTGATAAAATAGAATTAATGATTTTGTTTTGATGAAAAAAATTCAAAATTTTTGATTTGTATTGCCCTCCTTGACTTCCTTATTTTTGACATAAAGGGGGAGAAAATTTGTTGATTTGATTTTACTTTGAACCCTTTGTTGATGATTGACCAAAAGGGGGAGAAGTATTTGTGTTTTTGTTTTGATATATATGCATGATTTCCTTACTTAAGGGGAGAAGTATTTGTCCTTCTTACTTAAGGGGAATTAAGATTTGTATTTATGCATAAGTGTTTTGATTTGCAAATAGGAGTAAAAAGATTTTGATTTATGCTTGTTGCATCTCCATATTTGCATCTATATTCATGTGCTTCATGATCATATTATTATTTATTTTGTATGCATGAGTTAAGGGGGAGCTTCTTTGAAGCTTTACTTTAATCCATGCATATATAAAGTCATGAGTTTTGTCATCATCAAAAAGGGGGAGATTGTTGGCCCAAAGCCTATCACCCTAGTTTTGATGATGATCAACTCATGAAGTTATGATTACTATGATCTTGTGTTTAATTAGTGACAGATTCCTTATCAAGATCTTAGTAGGTGTGGAGCTTCAACAAAGGATTTAAAGTCAAGTTGGAAGCTAGCACCGGTTGATTCACGAGCCTATGCATCAAGATCACATCTAGAGATGAGCTCGGTGGATTGCATGTGGACCAAGTCAAGAAGATGAGAAGACTTCAAGGGAAGACTTCAAGAAGATGAAGACTTGTGTCTAGGTATAAGATTTTTGTTTGTTTTAGTTAAAATGTAAAGGATAGAATAGATTGGTGGATTGCTCAAGTCTATATCACACACACACTCTTGATAGAACTCTTGATAGAATGATTTTCATAAAGATTTTCCTAGTTAAGAAAAGATTTTTATTTGTGATAAAATACAATTTGGTTTTTGGTATTTCATAGTTTACATATCTTATATCCAAAACCATGCTTAGAGCCTATTGTCAAAAACTAGATATTTCATCTTGATTGTGTAGTGGATCATATCCATACACACTATGCTTTTAGAGTATATCTTGTTTTTGTATTTGATGAAAGTTTGGAAAACATGTTGATATTTCAAAACCAAGTTTAGTGCTTTATGTCAAAAACTAGATATGTCATCTTGATTGTGTAGTGGATCATATCCACACACACTATGCTTTAAAGTGTATCTTGTTTTTTGTATTTGATGGAAATTGGAAAAAACATGTGTTTTAGAAAAACAGTTTTTATTATGAGCCAATATTTTCAAGTTACAAAAATAGTCAAATCTTCAATAACATGCCTTGATTTTGTGCAAGCATGTTTCTATATCAAAAAACTATTTTTGTAGAATTTCTAAGTATTTATGGGATTTTTATTTAGCCAAAAAGACCTATCCTTAATCCCAAATTTTCAGGTTCTGGCAGTTCTGATTTTCAGAACTGACAGAGGCCGG